>JAPYYT010000919.1:0-55634 GCA_030522565.1 Ceratosolen corneri
TATATATACCAAAATATACCTGTGAATAATCGTATGTATGAAAGCATTTATGCGTCCGATGGCGCTGTAGTTGCACACACGTAATGTGTGCATTAGTATAGATCCCGAAATTATGTCAATAGCTTAGAATACAAAGAAATGATCTTTTATTCGTTCTTAAGGAGAAATTAAATTGAAAATTACTTATAAAATTCATCATCGATTTCTTAATTACTGGAATAAATCATGAAGATTGAGCTTCTCAAAGTATGGAAAAGCTTCGAGAAAAATTGGTTAAATAAAAAAATTGAGAGCTGCATTATTGGCAACGATTTTTAATTAATAAACGCCTCGTCAGAAAAGAATCTAACAGAGCGGCAAAGCCTGAGAAATCTCTTTGAGTTTGTAGTAGTGCAGTCAGTTATTCGTTCAACTTGGTTTAATTATTTATAATGATTTATCTCCACTACGTTACTTTATATTATTGACTAAATATCACTTACGTATCCAAGCATAATAAAGTGCAAGCTATTTTATAATTAAATTCTCTCTTGGTTGTCAAATTACGTTTGTCATTATATTTGGTAGCATAATCGATACTTTTAATTAAAAAATACAGCGATATAAGAGGTTATTACAAGCTAATATTACAAATATTTAATTGACGTTAACAATATTTATAAACTGACGGATAAAGAAAAAATTTAATAATATAAATTGACAGAATAGAAATTATTATTATATAATTTGATTGGATAATACCATCCATAATACAATTATATATATATATAGATATATTAGTTTTTAATTAATTTGATATATTTTTCCTCTTATTAAATATTAAATATTAATTGAGAATGTTTAGCAGTATAATTCCGTATAATATGTACATCCATTTGAATTAGAGTTATTGAATTAAATTAAATTAAATAGAGAAAAGGGATAAAACGTTTTAATAATTGTCACATTAGAGCGAAAGATAATATTAATACATATGAATAAAAACGTTTAAATTAGACATAAATCATCTCTATTGAACTAAATAAGAATCTTTTACTTTAATTCAACAAAAATAAGTATAAATTGTCGCGAACCATAAGGACTATTTGACTTTAAAGCATACATTATATATAAATAAAGTATGTAAAAAGAATTGAAAAATATAAAAAAAAAAAAGGAAGTCATCGAAATTATTATTTATTTCGTAATATTATCTTTTATCTCTTTATCAGCTAGAAAATTCGATAAATTACACGATATATGAATTATCCACGCAACACCAATATATTTCACTTTGCTCGTCATCGCGTCAATTTTCATAGGCGCAAAGGCGAAATTACGTTGAAATTTTTGACAGGTTAGTGTACCAAGGAAAGATAAATGTCCAGAATTCCAAGCCGGGCAAATGAGAAAACCCACGTGATGTGGGCAAGAACG
Organism: Ceratosolen corneri; assembly: GCA_030522565.1. Taxonomy (NCBI): domain Eukaryota; kingdom Metazoa; phylum Arthropoda; class Insecta; order Hymenoptera; family Agaonidae; genus Ceratosolen; species Ceratosolen corneri. Next base: position 1,417 of record JAPYYT010000919.1, read on the forward strand.
TGAGGTGGTTTCGGTTTTCGGAATGAGCTATTTGAGGTAAATAAGCTCACGTTGCGAATCTCGCGGGATTTCCATATATAAGCTCACAGTGTGCGCGCGTGTGTGCGTGCGTACGTGCATACGGGAGTATCTTTATGCTCGAATGTGCATACTTCTACTGTGCATTCGTTGACAAGCGCTTCTCTCGTCATTGTGTTACGAACCAAATTACGTGAGCTCTTCATTTCCCCGTAGATCCACAAAGTACGGAACAATTCGTCAATAATAATGTGGGATTATAGAGCAGTTGTGTATTTTACTTCATCATGGGAATCGGTGCACATATACCCACAAGTATACATATGTGTGGGTGTGGGTGTAGGTGTGTCGGTGTGGGTGTTCGTGTGTGTGTCCGGGGGGTGCCTTATCCTTATATGGAGATATTAAGTATTCTTTTATCCTTATTCATTTATTGAAACGTAATATTGCACAAATTATGAGCTAACTCGAAGCTCAGTTGAATTAAACATTCTCTATTTAGCGTGATTTTATCTAATAGATTAAAGGTTTTGTATTTTATTGCAGAGAAACAATTGGATTGATAAACAAAGAGCGAAGCCCCGGTATATAGTAATGCATATTTATGGCTATCGTTCAACAAGAGATATTGAAGTAATTCAAAAATGACATACTAGCAATACCATTGGCGTCGCAAAGTGGCTTAAAAAAGCTTCTCACATTTCTTATAAAGATAAATGGGAAAAAGTAAGAGACGGTTAATTCCCTCGAACCTGCGTGAATTAAAGTCCATCGAAAAACTCATCACGTCGCATTGAGGAAACTCAACTGATGAAGAGTTTTTCGCTAAAAACTGTCAGCCTCTATCACTATATGCGCTCTAATTCGGTAGAAGATTTTCTCTTAGGATAATTGAAGATAAAATGGAATTTTCTAAAAAAAAAAAGCGCACTCGCACATGAAAAGAAAGGAAGAAGATTAAGAGATAATGAAGTAGTAGAAGGATATCCTTGTTTCACTCCATAAAACATACGGCGAATTCAAAAGCTAGCTTTAAGATATATACATATATATATATATATATATAAAGAGAGGGAGAGAGGGGGAGAGAGAGAGAGAGAGAGAGAGAGAGAGAGAGAGAGAGAGAGAGAGAGAGAGGGAGGGAGAGAGAGAGAGTGAGTGAGTGAGAATGAGTTGGGAAGGGGTGAGGGGAAGGGACAAAGTAAGAGAAAATATCACGAAAAGATACAAGATGGGGGGAGAGAATTGTCGACGAGGCCTTTTGATGCAGCAGTCTGGAAAAGTAATGTGTCCGCTCTCCCAGCCAACAGCAAAATTGAACTTTCAGACAATTTAATATTTCTCTAACGAAAGAGAGAAAGAGAAACTGCGGTTTTTCTTCCTGCCCTCATCTTCTCTTAGCCTTTCTACCTCTTGTTTTCCATTCCTCTGTACTTCCTGTTTTCTCTTTTTCTCTAAATTTGACTCTATTTTCCGTCTTGTTGGCAGGATTTTGCAATATGGAAAGAATTCTTGTTATTATGCTGCAAAATGCCTTTATGGAGCAAATTAAATTTTTTTAAAAGTGACCTATGCTTTTATTTTTTGAACAAATCTTTATAAGCGTTCGTTACATTTACGTATCTCATTATAGCATTTTGAAACGTATTATGAAATTTCCGAAATCACTCATAATTGCTCGCTCGCATCTTAATTTTGCTCTAATGTAGTTCAAAAATTTACATAATCATTTAATAATGTAAAGTAATTATTAGCAATTGGGTTTGCCGTGATAATGTATTCCTTAAACATTGCATTGGCCTTTTTTATGTGCTAAGCCGACAGTTTGCAATATGCTTGTTCCCTGTGATTGTGCGATCACGAAGTTCTTGGGCGTATAAAACGTCGCTGTATTGATCGATAGATCTTCATTCGTGTATCGCTATTGAAACTAATTTTAATAATTGTGCAGAATCAACAAAGACAAAATCAACAAAAAGTATTGCTTTTATAAAAATTTAACGAAAAGCCAAATTATGGAAATAATTTCATACAAATGGAATGTATTTGATATCGATTACAAAAATGAAGAATCTCTTTGTCCTTTACTTTTAACTTTCTGTTGACTAACTGTCTGTTCCATATTTATTAAATATTGAATAAATTCCCCTCTGACTTTGTTCGCCTGCTGAAATTCAGCTTACTTTTTATCTACCTCCCGCTGTCACATACTCTTATGCCTTCGTCTATCAACGCCTTTGCGTTTCATTTTCATTCGTCCATGTTAAATTGTAACTTTGATGTGCCGGGCTCCGGGGCAGTGCACTCAACATTTATTTCGAGGGCTTTGCCTTCGTTAATCCGAGCGCCGGCCGGTATGCGGAGTGTTAAATAAATCGATCATCAAAAGACTCTCGGATTGGGAGGATCGGGCAAATTAAGGCAACGAATGGAGCATCGGTGAGGGAAAGGCGCCATGACAGACTCTGCCAGCAGTCAATGGAGCGGGTGCAGCGGAGCGATGGGGGATAAAAAGTATCACGGCATTGCCAGGGTAATTAGAAAGTACATACGTGCCACAATGCATGAAGGCCAAAGAGGGAGATTAGATACACCGACGTGGAAATGTTCGGACAAAATCAAAGTCATTATAATTAAGAAGCGTCAGTCGATTAATCGTGAGCATTATAATTTCATCGCCGGTCAACACCTGCGAGAGAAATATTGAAATAAATAAATAATATAAGCATGCTAATAGTTACTTGGATTTTCTCTAAGCTATAATCTAATGACGTATGTAATTGAATTAATGATTCCATGAGAAGTACCTGTAATATTATGTGCCTTTGTTTGACTTTACGGTCGTTATTTAATTAGGAATCCATGCCAAGATTCGCATATTAACGATAGTTAATACTAACATATTAAGATAGTTAACGCGCATTTCTATGTGCGTTCATTGATTGAAAATGCTCAACTCGACGTTTTAGATTTTTCTACATTCAGACGCATAAATGTCCGTTGCCATTAGATAAATAAAGGCGCCAGCCATAAAAAGTTGAAAATGAGAAAATCACGTTTAAGAAACTCCCGGGCATCAACGTTATTCTCGTGTGAATTCCCGCCTTATCTTGTTTATCTCCTTCTAACTTTTCGTATATTCGCTCAACTGTGCGAGTTCGTGGACGTATCAGTTACGATACGAGTGTTAATGGATACGCGAGTTGATGCATGTAAATCTGAATTTGTACGCGTGTTAAGCGAACGTAAATTCGTGTGCATCCGCAAGAAAGTCGAAATAGTTCAATAAGTTTTATTTCGTTTTCGGGGTTGTGACTTTAAATTATACAACTTATACGATAACATATACAGTGATTATCACTAAATATCTCTCTCTCTCTCTCTCTCTCTCTCTCTCTCTCTCTCTCTCTCACCTCGTCCATTTTCTGCAAGCGTGAAATATTTAACTTTATATTTTATTGTATTTTAAGAAATAAATTTGGATCAATGAAACCAACGAAACTTTAAATTTTTATATTTATTATTCTTGTTGTTTTGATGCAAATCTTGCCAAGTTTCAGCCGAGTATTTGTCACTAAAAGTCTTGTCGAGTTCCTCGCAAAGAAACATGTCCAAGTATTCGATGAAAGATTTATTTACTCAAATTTATCTTTTGTTCCGAAGCATGCATACCTTGGATGAGGCGTGTAAATAGAAAAAGTTTCAATGTGTGTAACAATTTAGAGAAGCTTTGTAGTTATATTGTGATTATATTTGACGAATGCTCAAATAAACTAATTTATTTATTTGCCTATGCAGGAAAATATGTGAAATGATTTTCATTAACATGCTTTAATAAATTACGCGCCATTTTAATTGCAAAAGATAAATGGATTTATTTTTAGTTTTATGTTTAAATTTTCATACGTAGAACAGATCAATAAACATTCGGGTTACATTTATGTTTTAACGATGCTTTTTTGTTCTAAATTTTTATTTCATTTAACAAAAGAAAATATTACGAGGAGAATATTTCTTGTCTATAAAAATATTTATCGTATTTAAGTTGATAATTTATTTTAATTAAGTAATTTAAGATTAACTTATTTTATATAAAAATCAAGTTGTAAAATCAAATCAAATAAAAAATTTTGTGTAAGACATTTTCTATAATTATTTATCTCAAATAATCAGAATTTGAAACATCACACTCAAATGTCCTGGAATTAATAAGCTTTTGCTTTATTATTTTAATTCTTATATCGCTGATAATTATTTATATTATACGACTCTTCTTTTTTGTATTTTTATCACTAAAATCCTCAAAGTGTATCTCAATATTATTTACTAATTTTTGTTCCACATTTACAATAACCTTTAAAACAAAAAGGAAGGTAGCATATTATATTAAATAAATACATACAATAAAGCAAATGCAGAATTTTTATAAGATTTAACTTATTATATGTAAATCTAATATTTAGCTCCTTAGATTAAACGTTAAATGGCGATTAAACTTAATTAAACGTAAGGCGTTAAACTAAAATTCCTATATAATACTTATTAATACAATAGTTTTCTACTGCTATAATTCTTAAAAAAAAAAAAAAGAAAAACATTTAGATTTGATTAAAATATACATAGTAATGGATAAAAAAATTATTTTGGTTTATCATAAAATTTAAACTATTAATATCTTTTATAGTCAATTTTGCGTTGAGTTTAGAATTTCTTATTATCAGATACAATAATTAAGTACGCTATTAAATTATTTTATTGTGTTTGAATAATTTATAATCGTACATCAAAATATTCAAAGCTAAATGCAATATTTTCATGACAAAAACATACTTATAAAGCGCATCAAATAGTATGTATCGAGTTAATCAAGGAATATAACGCAATTATTTAATAAACATTCAAAATTATATGGGCAATTATATCGCATTAATTCACTGTAGAAATAAATCTAAAAGATAACAAAAAATAATACTGTAATGTTTCTTAATTGCGTGTAAAATGGTATTTTACGTAAAAAAATAATAATGATATACTTAAAAATAAACTTGATTATTGCTTGATAAACATATAATATTAAGAGTGGATAATTATTTTAATGTATTATGTACTTAAATTTTTACTAGTACATTATTTGATAGATAATATGGATTGCTATTATACTTGAGTCATTGGGTATTTGTAAATTTATTGAAGTGCACGTTAACTTTAATACCAAGTTGACTCCAAATTTCATATTTCTTTCATTAACACGTGATTTCTTTAGAATATTTAAAGAAAAAAAAATCCTCGTATCTATTATACCACGATGTATTGAATAAACTTAGCAATTCTCAAGACAGAGCATAAAATTATTGAATAATAATAATATTTCTATTTTATTCTTCATTGTGCAATGGTATTTAATGGTTAATTAATAATCAGTTAAGGAGATAATAAAAATATATACCATTGTTAATTCAAATACAATAGTTATATCAAAATTATTAACAAGTTAATGAAGCTACCAATGGCTTTTAAATGTCCACATATAAGCAAATTTTACAATCTCAAATGTTGAATAAAAAATGAATAATAAACAAACTAAGAATTTAATCCATGACTTTAATATATTAATTCAATTATAAATACAGTGTATTAGGAATTTATGTATTAGGAAATTATTATTTGCCAGATTAAATAGTGATAATATCAGTATTGCCAAGGATATTTTTCTTTTTTTACATACAATATCAATTTTTGAAATATTATCGTATAAATAAAATCGATGATTTCAAAGAATACCAAACTATCCCACGAAATATTATTCAAGCAATATGAACGCACAAATAATAGCACTTTTTAATAGCGAGCTCAAATACTAAATAGATTTTATTGCAATGTGCATTCGTTCAAACTCCATTCACAATTTCACGATGAAATGAAAATATAAATTTTACGATGACGTACTTTTATTTCTTACAAGCAGTTGTTATTTTATGAAGCCTATACACCTCTGAGATTTCGGGCCTCCCTTACACTTAATATAAGGTCTCATTGCCCATTTACTTTCCTTATATAAAATTTTTCATCACACAAATATGCTTCACTTATTTTGCATTTTTAAGAATTTGTTTGTAAAGATTATTGTCAGTCGAGTAAAATTGAAGTGACGTCGCTTGGATATTTAACGCCGTTTAGAAAGTCGTCGTTAAAAAGTTCGAACCAAGCGAAAAGAATTTGCAAATTTGGCGCGAAAACCAGCAAACCTTCGCCCCGCTTTTGTCTCTTCCTCCTCAACTTTCCTTATCTTCAAGCTATACAGCATCGAGAACTTCAAAATATACGTGCACAAGTGCTAGAACTTTACGCGTCCAGTACACTTTCTCAGCTATTCCTTCATTCTTTTATCCCTCAAGTATTCTTCTCATTCTGTTTTGTCCAGAATCATAATGCACGGCTTTCTTATTCATAAGACATTAACTTTTCTGCGAGGAGGAAGTTTTTGCCAAGAGGGATCGTACCACTTCTCGAGTATTTTTTTCGTCAGAATAATTGCAGAAGGGCAGAAAAAGAGACGAGAATGGGCACTTGAAGGATTAAGCTAATATACGATGGAGCGATGGAAAAGGTGAAAATGCGGAAGCGTTTTATTAAGGATCTAGGAGGCGTCTGGCCGATGTACAGCCAATAATCAAAATTAATTGTCGGACTTTGAAAACTCAAGATCCAATGGCAACGGGCCCTGCCGCGCCCTTATCAACCCCAATACAGAGTAGCGCGAATTTTTTGCAGCCAGCCACATTTTGCGATGAAAGGCGCTCGAAGGGAACGGGAATGGGGTGTCGAGTCTAGGCACATAAGCTGCTAATTAATTGGAGTTGGCGGTGGCAGAACATTGGGGCGCTGATGAACCGCAGCGACTCGCAACGATTGGAGGACTTGACTTAGGGCGGTTAATTACGGATGATATTACGGGTTAGTGCGCCCGAGCTGGCTGAGGTGGATTCCTCGGGCAATCGATCATGATAAATAAAAGCTGCAGTGCCGAGCCTCGGTAGGACCAAGGCGGAATGCCGGATAATGAGAACCTTTGAAATTACGGAGGTGAGGATGGTTGCCAAGTGAGATTTTTTACAAGCTCAACGTAGGCATACATCGCGGTTTACGCTTATCTGCTTGATATCTTGGCGAATCGCGCGCTATTTGCGTTGCTTCGCTGAGAGGCAGTTAGTTGTCGGCTTATCGGTGATGCTTGTTATCCCATTTTCAGCGTGTAATCCTCGCGAAGCCAATGGCGCACTCGAGCATTTGATAGAAAAAGAAGAAGAAAAGGCGACGATATGGGATGAGGCTGTTGAACATTTTGCCTCGGTTCTTGTAAGGGCAAAAAACTCGCCGATTCGGTTCCTTGACTAATTGCAATTGAAATTGAATATTAAATGCCAATTGAATAGAGTATTGGAGGGAAAAATTGAAATCCGTCCAAGGGGCAATTAAACGAAGCTATTGGAAATCCTTCGTCGTTCGATTTTGTCTCAAATTTCCTCCAAGTATCTATTGCTTCTCGCTTCCCTGCCAATTTTGCATCAATACAAATGTACGCACGTTCGACAATATCGCTTTAACAAAATGCCATGCGATCGCTCTTAATAGTAATTAATAATAATCATCCGCACGAGTAAGGAAAAAGGAGGGAGTCCGATGGAACAATCGCAGCGTCGCGCGACGATTAGGCGAATGATAACGGCGGCGTGCAATCGTCTGATTATTTGCCAATTAATATCCATGCTCTCGGAAATTGTTGCGTGTGCTGATTAACGCTGCCGCCGTGGCTCCACTACATGCAGCAAAACTACTGGAATTGTGCCGATGCACGTTCTCGGTCGTTATTTCCTCCTCCTCCCCCGCCCCCCTCCCCCCTCCCTGTCGCCATTCGACGCTTTAGCGATCTCTTGTCCACTCCGCCAGCTTTAATTATCTCATCAATTATTATTCTCCCTCTACTTATTTAATCGCTTATACGGCCCTATAAAGCAACCGCATAACGAGTTTAATCAGTGGAAAAGGGACGGGTTGTGGCGTGGGAAAAGTAGTTGCTGTGATAAGAATTGATAATGAGAGAGAGAGAGAGTGAGAGAGAGAAGAGTTAGACGTGTGGTGGGACTCGTCTGTATTTCGCTGGTGCACAGTTGAGAGCTCAAAATATTCGAAAGGAAAAGGCTAATAGTTTCTGCGAACTGGATTTTGCAATTTTCAATCGGTCGCGCGTGCCGCGATTCGACAACTTGCGTAAACTTGCGCAAAAATACGGCAATAAAGTTGACAAGCAATTGGGATTCAAGAGCGTATGTGCCGGCGGATAATTAATTGTCGCTCGCTCGACTACAAAACTTTAATTAATTATCCAATTATCCGGGGTAAAACGATTTAAATTTTAAAGCGCAGAAGAGCAGTGTTGTAATTTCAATCAAAATAGTCGTAACAGACATTCTATTCCGAAAAGGCGTACATATTTGGATTAAACGGGCCATACTTGATTAGGCGAGAGTCAGATTTATAGAAAGTTAGACGGCCATTCAAAGTTTATAATCATATCGTGTTAAACTTTTATTAGACATTTATAGCGCCATTCATATTGAAATCACATAACATTTATAAGAAGTTTAATTAGCTGCACTCTCGCACTATTGAGATAGAATTGAAACTTTATTTTGCCCAATATTGAGAAATCAATAAATACAAGATAATTAAAAATACGCCATATTTCGATGATCTCGTGACTTTAATTGTTAATAATAATATTATAATCGTTATATTGTTGCAATATTAGTATTAGATTTCAAAGTTAAACTTCCATAATCCTTGCCAGATATTCTTAAATCAGCTGGGCCTGTGATGTCAGATATTGTTCAGAAGCTGGAATCGAAAAGACAGTGATGCTAAATAGAAATTTCACTCGACCGGCTACATTATAAATGCAGAATATATATCTTATTAACGTACTTTGTATGTGATATGATGTTAGAGATAGGGATTGTGAAGTAATCACGATAATCCATTATATCCAATTATAAAGATGTAAAGAAATTTTTTAGTTATTACGAAGGTGTGCAGGGGCCGAATAATGCGTCGAAATTTATAAAAAATATTTAAAACCGATTTACACACACGAAATATCAGTGTCAAAATGATATGTCTTATTTAGTTTAATGATTACAAGTAAATAGTATTAGCCATGGGATTTATATCTCATCGTGTGAATATCGTATGAACACCTTAAGTGACGATGCTTACAAGTAAGTTAAATAGAGCAAAAATTATTTAATTGAAATAAATGATACGAATGATAACACATTTTTCTCGTACTCATTTAGCACGCGGTAATTTGTAATAATGAGAGGGAGCACACTCTTGGTCGGCTTTACAAATATATTTTAATTAATGATGAGCTATGGAATGTAATTATCTGTCTGACGTTTTTTCGTTACCCGGACTTTAGAAAGCCGCCAGCCTACGAGATTAAACAAAATGTGGCAGAGTGGAGAAAAATACTCGAGCAAAAAATAGAAAGAAAATACTCAAGAAAACACGGAGAGAAGCAATCAAGCATTTTACATGCCACATGAAACAATGTCGAATATTCGAGCATAATCAAATACTTAATTGTATTAAACCCAGCTATTGCTCTTTTCAGATGCATTCTATTGCACTCTACTTCTCCCCCCCCCCTCTCAATCTCTCTTTCTCTCTCTTGGCGTATGCACGCGCGTGCCTTTTATCAGTGAGCAATGCCATGCGCGAAATCAAATGTCGCTTTATTGGAGAATTCGAGTACTACGTGCTATGAAAAATAGTTAAAGATAATATTTCTTGTAATGCTTCTTCTCTATTTTATCCATTTGTTATCAGCTAAAACGCATTTGCTTGAACAAACATATCGAATAAAAACATGATCTTTCTTCCCTTTTCGTGTGAAATTCTTTTGCACCGTATACCTGTAGATACGGATAGTCGAATTTCTTTTAAGTTTAATTTAAACCAATTGATTTAATTACTCAGTGTACAGTATTTAATTTACAATTTTATTTTACTTTTTAAAAAAATCATGCAATTGATGAAGTAGCATTGAATTGAGCCATAGGGACTTTGAAAATTTTAATTAAAATACTAATCGTTGAAATTATTTATAATTATGAATTTGTTGTTGTGATAATTTTTATGCATTAATATTAACAATTTTACTATCACTAATACCGTTTTATAAATTTGCCTACTAATTATCAAATTGTAAGAGATTCTTGAAGGAACTAAGTTGAGCATGATTTTGAATTCCGATACTTCATTAAAATATACAATTAAATGTTTCTTTTTGTTGCAGATTGGATGATAAAAAATTTGAATTAATCAATGTAAGTACTTAATATTAAATTTAGTACTAAAATAATTAGTAGAAAATATTTTGTAATTAAATTTGTTCTTTTTTTTTCAAATAAATTGAATAATTATGAATAATGATAGATACTGGCTAATGAGAGCTATCGATTACCAAAATTTTCAACAAATTTGCAATTCATAATAAGTATATATCTAACAAATACATTACATCTAATACATTACTTCAATAGTTTATGTTTAGAGATTGACTATGGATTTTAAAACTTATTTCTTTGAAAATATTCGAAAATGTAAGAGTGAAAAAATGTTCATTGCTCTCAGTGTAATGTAACACGAATAAAAATTATAGATAATAAGAACACATAATGTCTATGCTTTAAAGTAAGAAAATCGGTTAAAGGTAGTTTTACAGAAATTGTAAAATTTCGTAAATTGCAACTTATGAAGAATAACTAGAATGTAGACAAAATTCGAGTTAATAAATGTCAATGTTGATTTATCCATAATTATAAACTTTCTAACCTTCTCATGCCGGAAATATAATGATCAGTACGTTACATAATCTTTAAAATATTATATCTATTATAGTAAAATATTTGTCTCTTAAAAGATGAGGGATAATTCGGCCAGAAACGCTAATTTTTGGAACTTTAAAGCTTTTCTTCTTGTAATAACTTGTCCGTAAATTCTCGGAACTTAACATGAATCAATAAAATTTTAAATAATTGCACAAATATTTGCGAAACATGAAGGCACGTGGACCGCGAGGATGCGATATTTACATTTCAATGGAATTGTCAGTCACAATAGTCGGGATTTGATGATAACGGTAATATCAATGTTTCCTTAAATCAACAGGAGAAACCTCACAATAAAGAGCCTTTGTCCGCTCGCAAGAAATAATTGTGCGAGATAATTGTGCGCGTCCTTTGTTTTCTTATCCCTTCGCGGCCGATGAGTATTTTTTCATAAGCTCGGCGGAAAAAGTTGACTCAACTCTCCATAATGGACAGCGATAAGCTCGTACACTTTGCTCTTACTCGTCATTATTAAATATGAGCGCTTCTATAATCGAAAGTTCATTTCTCATTTCTGCATAATAATGTATTTATAAAATGACGTCAAAAAATTGTATTATAATTTTCAAATATTAATATTAAAGATGAAAAATCTGGATTTGTTGCCTTTCACAAATCATTAATCATAATTTATCGATCATGATTTTATAAATTACACTTTCATATTCTCTCAACTCAACATATTAAATTGTTGTATAATTAATTAAAATATAGAGGAACGAAGTAATAAGGGAAAATTCAGTAAATCAATTACGAAGCTTGAATACGTGAGGCACGCATTTAAATTATTGTTGGTAGAAAATGTATGACGCATATGATATCTCATTGAATGGCCCCGCCACGTCAATTGCATGTCAATATCCATTTAATTAATTGTCCATCCACATTTTGTACCGAGGATGCGCAGCCCTCGTCGCATCAGCTCCTAAGGATAATAAAAGTAAGTAAGAAGAAAGTCAGCCGGCCGAGATGCCGTAAACCGCCACGTAATTGCGTTTCAGCTTTTAAAAAAGCTCGGCAGAACAGCCGTTAAGCTACAGTGGGACGATCGATGGACTTATGCAGCACGCGAGAACCTCTCCCTCCATAAAATCGGCACTCACTCTAACTTCAAACAGACCACAACGACTTGAAAAGAGTAAAGTAGCTACCGAGCCCCTTCCCACGAGTCTTCCTTTGAGAAAGAAACGCGATAAAGCGAGACCGATCCACTGATTTTCATCAATATTTCGCCAGCCCCTTCTCCCTGTTAGATCCTCCCGGCTGTTGGATCTTGCGTGTTCATTCGGTGCAGCACAAATGATGCGCGCACTGTCAATTGCTGTCAATTGGCAATTCACGGGTGAAATCACCAATAATTACGAAGCCCCGTGTGTGAAATGATTCCTGGATTTTTTGCCCTGTCGTTAAAAAATTCATCCGTTAAAGTTAAAAATAATAGCCTACTTGATTTATAGAGCCATCTGCCTGTTCTTTATAAATGCAAACGATCTTTGCTACAAATCGTCCTCCATACACACTCACATAAACATGTTGGAAATTGTAGCTGGCAGCTTGCCAAGTCCGCGAATGCACAAAAGGAATGCTCGGTGAGTTATTATTAGGCTCAGAATGCAACAATAAATTATGGAATATCGGCCTCTCGCGCAAAATACCCCGCGGCGTGCTCATTCGCACGTACTAATTATTAACAAATGACAGCTGACTACAATTGACCTCGATAATTTGGGGCGCATATTTGCATTCAAAGCTCCTCAAGACTTCGACCAGCGAACAAACGAGCCCGGGCGCAGCAAATAATTCAAAAACTAATTCCCTCCGCATCAAGAAGCAGACGTTTCTCCAAGTTGGAACGGCTTCGAATGACAAGTAGGCCGGCCGAATATATAAATGACGACATCGATCGAAGTTACTTGAATTCCCCGTATCATAACTATCCGTGGACGGCAACCGAGAACGGAAGGCGAATCCCATCGCCAGAGGTTATGGGGGTTTGAGGAATTTGTCTGCGATGCCAAGGGATAAGAAGGACGCGGTTGGGTCTATTTTCCAGGCTTGGCCTTATTAGCGAATTATCAATGTCGCGGTTCGGCTGGATTCTCTCTCGTTTCGTCGATTTTATCATTCGATGGTTGGCATATTTTGCTTCTCAGCCACCTTCTGTTACCTAATCGTCAGCGAATGCGGGACACTTTGTTATTTATTTTGTTATGCACATTGACATTTGTGATTGGTTTATTGTCCAATCAATTGGCAAAGTTGCTTTCACCGAGTAGTTGGTTTTTTTAATTACTTTGAATTATGGAATGGCATTTTCTTGCTTTTCAACTCGATTTTCATATAATGAAGCCCAAAGTGTGCCTATACGAGTCTGTGCAATGGAATATATTTGATGCTGCAATTACTTTGGACTGATTACGCTTTCATTTAAAATTCTATCTATATTTGATATGAGCATTGACGTGCCTATTTTAGAGTATTTAACGGTCTTAGTGCGACTAGGTCTCGCCTTCCAACAAAATTAATACATTAAAGTCGATAATAATGTGCAGAGTCGAGAACAAATTTCCATTTAAAGTTCAATTAGTTGCAAAAATTGCGCCTTTGCATTTTGAATGGACTGGGATTTATTAGAAACAAAAATTCTATTAAAAATGAAAAAGTTTTGTAATTAAACTCACTATATTATCAGGATGATAAGTAATCGCATAATAAGGTGACTCTAGTAAAAACTTTTTGAAACGTGATATCAATTTACTAGTTATAATACGAAGGCACGAGGGGACTTTAAAGGAAATGAAAGTTTAATTATCACATTTTAAATTTTCTATAAATTTCTCGGAACTGCCGAAACGCAGTTCAAAACTATTGCGATTATCTTAATATTTACGGAGATGGTACAGGGAATAAAATTAAAACTCTCTTTTAAATGAACGACAAATGCCATGTGAAATTCATTCAACATTCTGGATAACTCATTCTTTACTGGTTTAACATGGTAAAATAGAAAATAACCTAATCAATATTTACAATGGCCATTTCAGAATGAACATAATGAATAATAAATTATGAAAACTGTCTTCTCGACAGCTGCATTATATTCAATTACTTAAATTTAATTGTAAAAAGTACAGGGATTACGCGCTTAGATCTTTATTACTCATAGGCTATTATAAGGTTACATAATACTAAAATAGAACTTGTTAGTTAAAGCAATTGAATTATAATAATTATAATAATTAATTGGACAGTGATTTGCCAAATTTAGCTACAAAGCCAAGCAAAGATGCAAAGTTCGACATGCACTTCATTAAATATTAGTATTTGAAATGTTATGGCTAGCTAATCATCAGTTGAATACATTTGAATTAATATGGGAATAAATTCGAGACATTTACGTATTAATTTATTGTTTCTTATCTTCTAAATACAAATCATTATATATGTTAAATTTAAAGCTATTGGAAGTTAAGTACAAAAATATGCCACTCTTCGATGAAATAATGCAAAATTTGCGAGGTTCGTAATTTTTTTTACAAAAATTGACATCTACCTTGAACTGAATGAATATTCGTCGTATCAATTTTCCAAAATAAGCGCATTGGAAAGAATGGGACTGGGCGTAACAAGTGGAGAAGCGTAACGAAAGGTGGAGAAACTCGTTAACCCAACATCAAAAGCCGGCAAGCGCGGATGTTGTGTACGCACACACGTCCACCCGACTCACGTATGGGGCAACGTTTTAGCAGGAGTGAATTAATGATCGATCGCGTCTTGAGAGCACAGAGAAACATGCCGCATTCAAGCAAACTACGCGCCGAGCGAACTGATTACCGAACAAGCACAGCACGCCTGTGTGCGCGCACACATACTGTCACATTGGTAAATATACTCCCGAGGATTTCGTGATTTATTAAAGGTGGATCGGCGCTTTCCTTGCCAGGTTCTTGAATCAGTGGAACAATACGAGGGAAATGTGCAGGGTGATGTACAGGCTCGAGTAGACATTACGTGCGGCAGATGCGCATTATTTGATTGATAGTCCATCCAATAGTCGTTTCCAAGAAGATAAGGAATTTTAAACTTTCGCTCGAGTAGTGGGAAATTACCGTTGCCGATAATGATAACGAAGTGCGTGGCTGAGATGCCGATGGAAAATTTGACAATGATTTACGCGCTCTTTAAGGGCAGCCATACATAAGGCATATGCATAAATTATAGGTCGACTGCAATTCTTCCTCGACTTCCTTCCTCGACTTCCTAAGGGCAAATATGTGAAAGAGTGGATGTCGATAGCAGGACGCGCGTTTATCGGCGCCGAGAACGGGAATAAGTTTTCGTGACGGGTGTAGACGCTTATCTTGTCCACTTTTCCTCGGGCTTGAGAGTTGAGAGGGGTTGCCATTTTTTTCATATTTATTCGAATTTCGTGGCTAGCGTTTGTGCACGAGGGTGCCGTGGTTATGTGCGCCATTGTGAATCATTGCGTAAGAAATTGGTTTGCGAGAGAGAAAATGAAGATCTGCCAGCAGGCTTCTTTACAAGGGCGGCCATATTTGGCAAGTATTGTGTTTGGATGTGAGATTCACCTAATCATTTTCATTCGGTACTATATCCGGCATTACGTGTGAAATCCGAGATTTGTACGTAAGAACCTCGAAGCAATATATATCGGGCTTTACGGGTGGAAGGGCGAGCTTTCTTAAATAAATATGCGATGAATAAGCGCGCGAGTGTAGAGAGGAGATATGGATATATTAGTTTATTTATTTATAGGTTGGCTTGAGGGCATGAGAAGGGTCTCTCGTCATTGTTCTATTGCACTTTATTTGCGCTCTTGTCCGTATGGATATGCGCGTCACGTGGAGGTAAACTTTCACGAGCTCCGGAGAAAAGCGAATTTCGCTCGTTTAGTCGGATTAAATTTATAAGCCCGCTTGATTAGTTTACAGTCGCTTTGATCAAATTTTATGCATAATTGAAGGCTACGATTGAAAGGTGAAATCGAAACAAAGAAAAAACGAGCAAACAAAAAAATATAAACAATAATTCATCTGTCGAATGTACGTAAGGTATCGTTTGAACGAAAAATTCAAATTTCGCACTTACGTTAAAATCGCATTTATTCCATTACGAATAGGGACAAAAGCCAAGACAACCAACGGCTGAATTACGCATACCGACTGAAATAATTTTTTGGTTTGTTGTTGTTGTTGTTGTTTATTTTCGTTAGAACGCAACGGTTTGCAACGATTGCAAAGTCATTAAATGGCATTAGTTGCCGCGAAAAGTCCCTTAAAATTAAATAAACTCGTGACAATGCGAGCGCAATACATATATATATATAACGAGAGCAATTTAAATGAAGCGTGTGACGAAAGAAATTGCCAACTATATCGAGGGGGAGAAAGGGAAGAATTTACACGGACGAGACAATCCCTTCTTGGATCGGGAAATACGGCAGTACCTGGCAAAGGAATTTCTTCCCCTCACCCCTTCCAATCCACTCCGCCCCTAACACTTTTCGCCACCCCTGAACTTTTTTCTTTTCGACCAAGAAGCAATTTAATTCCTTAGCTTGGCGAATGCCTGCGCATGGCAGTCCAATTAACTCTCGTAAAGCTGCGCCGCCCCTCCCCCTCCCTCCCTCCCTCCATCAATGCTCGCGCCATCATTCCTGGACCACTCGTGCCAAAATCTCGGGTGTAATCCCTTCCGGGTCGCCGATTCCATTGCTAGTTGCCGTTTATCTCTAGCTGTAGCGAAAGAGATAGAGGCCCTTGAGCGTAATCTTAAGCGAGGGCATTAAGGATGACGATGAATCTCATTTCGGCCCTTTTGCGAATTGATGGCTTCCCTGATTGAATGAAGAGATTCAGGTATTCGCGGGGAAGCTTTGCGAGTCTGATGATCCGGAACGGAATCTCGTACTTTTAAGCCAAGCGAGGCTAGACGCACCGCATAACTCTAACTGGTGGATCGGATCCATTCGGATACGTCCAAGATGAATCCATAAATCATTCGCCATAGTGTGCGAGCAAGTCGGATTATCTCATTTCTCTATAGCATCGACATTGGGCATTGTACAATCATTAGAATTGCATTTTCGAATTTCACTTTAATTTGAGATTTTTTTAATTTCCGTTTTAATTTCCGAATTTATGGATTATAGATTTCCATTCCGGTAATGTCGTAAACTTTTGCAAGATTATGATGGTTTACAGTCTCTCCAATAAGCTTGTCATGCGCTGCCTATTTCAGTAAACGATCCTCATAAATGAAACGAGCTACTCCAGACAGAGAAAAATTATGTTTACATATAAGTTGGAGCTAGCTGTTGACGAAGCCTTAAATTGTCGCTACGAGCATGCCATATGGATTGAAAGAAGCAACATTGAATGTAAGAGTAGTAGAGGATAAATTTGAGGTGCAAAAATCCTCCATTACGATATAGTAAACTTTGAAGATCTCGATACATTGCGAATTCGACACATTTCATTTCAATCACTTAACAGCACGTTCTATCATTGAGTCGGAAATCCGAATCTCTCCCCGCGAACTCGCTGCTCGTTCCCGCCAAAATTTTTGCAGTGCGTATTACGTGTCAATGCCAACGTTTCCTTGACGACGGTGACGCCCAGCCAGAGAAAATGGATGGCTTGAGGGCAGGTAAACACGATAAACTCTCTCTCTCTCTCTCTCTCTCTCTCTCTGTCTCTCTCTCTCTCTCTCTCTCTGTCTTTCTGCGATATTAGCAACATTTCTGGTAGTGTCTCACTATATTACATACGTCTTCTGCTTATCTGGCTTTACCAATTTCCTTGTGCATATATATTGTGTGTTTGAACGCACGTGCGTTTCATTTCTTTGTTCAATTCTCCTCTTCAATGGCTGAATGAAAACTTCCAATTCTTGTCTGCGTTTATAACATATTCGTTTTTTTTTTTAATTATTCTTCACTTGCCAGATCATTTGGGAGCTTCGTTCTAAGCTGACGCTTTCACATTAAATCGTCTTATCTCTAATGTTGATATTAGCACTCACGATACGGAAGGAAAAGTATTGATTATTGGTATAGAGATTATATTAACGAGCTTTGTACTTAGTTTAGTTTCGCTAAACTTTTCAATATTCGCAAATCAAATAATAAGATTGAATAGATTCGTTGAGAAATCACGAAACAAGTGTTACATTTGTAAATGAAAGGTTAAAGGAGAATAACGTACGGGACGTTTGAGACGCATTAATTTGTATTCTCTACTCATGAAAAAAAATCATTATTAACAATATTCCTTGCGGCTAACACGTAATTTTACAAACGAGTAGCCCAAAACTAAAATTTAAATAAAAAAAATTTATTATTCAGCGATAGGAACTGCATTTTGGAACTTAATTGATCAATATCTATGTGACCGCGTGTACTCAAAATCTAAAATGAGCTATCTAATGTATAATATCTCTATGGCATAAATAAAATATAAATCTATTCAAGCTCGCATTATTAATATTAAAATTTATGAAATGTGCACGTAAGCCGTCAACAAAATGTTCAAATATAAGACTAAAGTAATCTACATTCAAAACATGTGACTTGCTATCAGCCGAGCCACTTCTTATTCTCTTATTCCTTTAAAGGTTAATTTTTTGAAGATGAAGTCATTCCGACACGCCAGAGCAGACGATCGATACACTGCCCAAAGGATAAAACAGAATTCGCAGAGCGTTAATTCGATCCTCTATTTTCCGCGCAACAATCTTACAACGACGATGCCGACAAATGAACATGGACTCAAAAAGAGTGAGGAACGCTACCGCGCACACCTTTTAGATTGTGGAAAATCGGCAAGCGGAAGGCGTCTCTTTCTCTCTTAAATTACTTAACTTCCGTATGATACTTATTCGCTGGCGGCCGAAGAAACGATGTAGCGGCACAATGAATTAAATGCTAGTTATCGAGATCGTAAATTCTAGTAGCCCCATGGGTGAGAAGGGGTGGGGGTTAGGGGGAGGGGGTGGGGATTCGTTACATTTGGGCGTGTTGTAGAGGCTCTACATCTGCTTGATTTATTTGAAAACTTGCCCTTTGCACCCACCCTTTCGCTCTTTCTCTTTTTCTCCTCAACTTTTGCGTTACTTCCGTCCTTATCCTCTTTGTTTTTACCGCTTTCAACCTTCTTTCTGCTTTATCAACCACTTGATCCATTAAATTTTTTTTTTTTTTTTTTTTTTTTTTTTTTTTTTTTTTTTTTTTTTTTTTCTTTTTTTTTTTTTTTTTTTTTTTTTTTTTTTTGTGCATATATACACGATGTGTATATAAGCAAAAAAATCAGCGCCTTTTAAGAGTATTAGTAAAAATAATTTAGTAATTAGTAAATAATTAGTGAAAAAATGTTTGTAGTTTTATTAGTGATTTGTAATTTAATTTGGGAAAATAAACGGATTTAGCGCGTGTAATTATAGAATTTAGGAAAATTATGAAATATGTAAATTACACGATTTATAAAAACTGATGTTTAAAGAAGAGTATTATTTTTAAAATATTAGGTCCAATAAAAATTTTAATGCAACTTACGGCATTATTTCAAATTTATAAGCTCTTGTATAAAAATTTTGTATTGCCCAATTGATTCTCCTTTTTCCTACGTATAATAATAAGTTTCAGAAGCACGATGAAGCAAAAGAACATAACTCTAGTTATACCATATTACCTTGATAATAAAAAGAAATAAAACTTGTTTTTTTATTCTCTTTAAAAAGATATATATATATATATACATACGATATACATTTTATATTAAAAAATGTGCTTTTAATGTAAAATTTTCAATAATGTAGAACGCATTCTTAATGCAGGCGAAATTCAATTTTATACAATAAATGTTACTAAAACTTTTACTATCTTATATCAAATAGAATTTATTTATAAACAGTATATAATAATTGTAAAATTGAACTTATTTATTTTAAATTAATATGCTCTGGTATAAATGTTAAAAAAAAAATGATATATTAAACAAGCATTAAATCTTTTAGTAGTAAAAGACTTTACTTTAAATAAACCGTCAGGTTATAAAAAGAAGATAAAATATTTTATCTATTTTATGAAATTTATGGTAGCAACGGAAGTTAAAATTATTTTGTTTAATTATTTTGTTTCAATATTTTTAAATTTTTGAATTGCGTTTTAATATTTCTACAATTACATTCAGGTAGAATGAATAATCTTAGGAAGTTATAGAATGTACTTATCCATCACTAATACTTAAAATATCATCCATCGTTCATTTATACATTTTAATGCGGGATTCCTTTTAGGAAACGTGACTTTCAAATTTACTCAGCTTTTTATAAATTCGTTGGAATTTCAACCTCAACCTAATGTACAATATTAAATTGTCGAAAATTTTCCATCACTCGCGTTATAATTTACCAACACTCTGCCTCGGCAGTTGCACATATAATTTCACGTGCTTATTTAAAAAAGGAAAGAATCATGACTGCCGCACAATTTATCCAGTGCAAAGTGCTTTCTTGACCCTATCGGTTTTTTTTTTTTTTTTTTTGCCCCAATCCATCCTCTACCCATTCTCTGTTTATCGCTCGGCATTTTGCTTCTTTCTCCATAATTCTACCTGGATTACGTAGTTCCTTCCTTTTTTCCATTTCTCTCGTCACTGTATCTTTTGGTTTAACTTTGTTTGTGATCTCACGAATCGAAATTTACATTAACGTGTCAGGAGAGTCCGATAAATTCAACGCTGCTCGTCAGAAAATTTCAGTTTTTTGCAATCGGATCTGTTTAGTTCTTATTTCATTTATATTACGATACGTCTCGCCCCCTTTTTGAATTAGTAAGTCCTCGAAAAGCTCAGGATACCGATTTATATGTTGCACTTTAAAAACAAAATGTAACGGATCATAAAGTCCGGAAAGCATGTTGCGAAATTTACACTTAAAGCATAACAAAATTAGTGTTTATTTAGCCGTTGAGTATTTATTTATTGAGTAATGGCTTTATAAATATTATATATTTCACTTTCTTATAAAATTGGATGAAGGCAGATAAACGCTATTATCTTTTGTGTTTATATGCATAGAGAACATTAATTAGAATATTATATTTTTACGTAATATTTGTGAGAAATAAATATCATTGAATAATTTAATTTTTGAATATACTTATTATTTGTGTATGTATATAAATCGGATTTTAAAGTACCACATATTAATGTATTTTATATTTCTATTAAATATATAGAAGTGTCCATAATAATAATGATAAACCATCATAATTTTATTGAATATCGTACCTTTATTTATATTGTTATGTACTTCTAATAAGGTATGCCTACCAATTAGAAAATTAAAGGATAATTGAAAAAAATATTGAGAATGTGGACATGCAAGTTATAATGACCTTCATTATCAGTGTAATATGAATAAACGTCGTCCTTTGAATTACAATGGATGTAGCTAGAAATTTTCAACTTTTTAATTCAACTCGATTCTTTCGTAAATTTGTATAAAAGAAATCCCATAAATATGAAATACTTAAAGATTACCAAAGCATAAGAATTGCGATACGTTTATACTCAAAAGTTGAATAACCAAGCCCAGTATTGATAAGCTTCATAATTTTATTCTGTTCTTATTCTGTCTTGTTCTACTTTTTTGCTTTTCTAACTGTCGTACAGACCGCTCAGTCATTCCTGTTATTTCCGTACTTGTGAACTCTACAATCGACCTTATCGATTTATTCGTCCTCACAATCGCGTGCGTAACGACTTGTAAAATACTTTTATCAACAATATTATCCACTCTCTATTCTCCCCTCTCTCTCTGATAGTCTCGGTTCTTTCAACTTAAATGATTTTCAAGAGCCACTATCCCGAATATTTTTATAAATATTAACATCAACGTACACTTCTCAAGAAGCAAGTTCTGAAAACGATGATGTACCATGCATAATCAAACAATAATATTTCGGTTTACAAGCACATTTACAATTCGAATACTATTTTGCAAGGAAATTTTGACTTGGATTATTTTACTCAATTATTTGTTAATTAATTTGGTCATCCTTGTTAATTTTATTCGAAAACCAATTGGAAATCGGATAACCTCAATATTTTATATTAGAAACTAATTATTATAAGTTATTTGAATTATAACGTACATTATTGATATTCCAAACCGTTATTTATTGATCAAATTTTCTTCGAGTAGATTATTAATTGATCTTGGTAAACTACAATAACTCTTAGGTAAGTTATTTAGAGAATGTATAAAATTACTCGTGTACCTTTTACTCCACAATAAATAATATATACTTTATAACTTTATACCACATTATTTGTAAGGAGAATATATAATTGAGCTTTATCGAAAATACTAAAATATTGCCTAATGAAAATATTATGTTTTTGTTTGTTGTTTCAGAATACTATTTTGCCGAAAGCTGTTCATTTTTGGGAAAGAGCATTGATGGTTCGCGAAACGAAAGGAACGATACGACTGAATCGGTATGTGAATTGTAAATTAAATACAAAATGCATTTCTGGCTTTTGACATTTTCAAAAACGCACGCACACAATTAAAAATTACAACGATTACAAACCATTGCATGAAATTAATTTTTTTTATCTTGCATAAATGATCGATCAGTCTCGTATAATTCTAAATAATCTTACTTAACAAAAATATAAGGAATACTCCATTAGTACAAAATATAGATAAAAATTATGGTCGTAATGTTGAATTAAACTGGCGTACATTTGTTAAATATTATCTTTTCCGCTTTGAACTTCGTACATAAAATTTACTATTTACCGATAAGCTGTCATAATATTTTATACCTAATCTGAAATAGAAAATTTTAAGAATTAAATACATTATGTTCGTTAAATACATTACTTCAATAGGCCTAAGTATACGCTTTTTCTAATGCATTAATACGTTGGTGTACTAATAACAGATAATAAAATGATGATTGATAATCATCAAGTAATTATTACAATTTACTATAATTATTGTTATATTATAATTATTAATTATTATATACCTCTACTATTGAATTTAAAGTATATCGGCGTGGAAAACAAAGTTCTCGCAATAAGAATATCTAAAACTATAGAAAGAAGTGTTAAATAAGCAAGGTACAATAGACAAAATGAATTAAAATAATTAAGAGCCAAGTTTAAGTTGGAAAAAATAAAATATTAAAGAAAAAAAAGTTCAATAAAACACGCAGGGCGTGTTACGGAGTAGCAGGTAGTGCAAATTATAAATAATGATAAACTGTAAATAGCGAAAATAGTGAGTACATACAAAGACGCGGTTGACCGTCATTTCCTACCCCATTCGCTGGCTTCCAGTCGTGCTTATTCATCTACAAGAGTATGTCGAATATCCCGGAGAGAGAGAGAGAGAGAGAATTAGTGGGAATATGGCGAATGAGGTGGCACAGGAAGCAAGTGAGCTCGTTATTCTATCGAGTCGCGGACTCGCACACGCACAATCAAAGCGTTCAATTTTGGAAGACGCGAACTGCGGATGGAACTTCCGAGTCGTCCTCGACAGCGACGATAAACGCGCATAGTTTGCATCCCGTTTTCCCTCGAAGCAATTCACGTATAACAATGGGAGCCTGTCATCCCACTTTAAGCACGGATATGCCTCTCCCTTCACCCCCTCCACTGGCACTGTCATTTCCTCCCGTCTGCCAATGCTCGCCCGTTTAACATTTCTCGGCTTCATTGCGCAAAAAAAGTGTTAATCTGCTGGATCTCCCGAAGCGGGCAACTTTTCGCGATAGTGGCCTTGAAGTTATTGTCGCGTCGGACGTTACGAATAAATAGTTTGCGAATAATAGTTACGACCTTTCGTTGCAAGCACGTATGTGGAATTTAATCGTCTCTCTTCTCGAATATCTCGAGAATGTTCTAAGCAAATAATACCGACGTATCTCTTTTTACTTCGTACGTGTGTGTGCGTGCGCGCGCACATTTTTTATTAATATTAAATAAGAGATTTTATTAAAGATTTACTAATAATAATTATTATTACTCTTTTATATGCGCGGGCGTGTGTGTGTATGTATTTAATTTAAAATGTTTTGGATGAAAATAAAAAGTAGTGGATTATTTATACACACACACACACACACACACATATATATATAGAAGAAAATAATTTATTATTTAAACGGAACGAAGAATAAGTCGTATATTTCGATGGTAATGACTGGATTGTATTTATGAGATTCTACGCTATGATTATAAACTAGATTTTATTTATAAATTAGTCATCGCGACATTTATAATATGAATCGCTCGTCTGAGTAAGCTTATAATTATAACAGCCATTTTTCAAAAGCGTTAATTTAAAAAGAGATCTCGTTTGATTTTATTGCATATTTTTATTCATTTATGTGTACATCATATAGTAAGGATTGCTGAATAAGAAAATGCCTTTCGTGCTCGTAATTACTATTCAAAGAATTTGAATGTCTAAAATACTATCAATATGCTCGGACGAATGAATATCGTACACAATCTTCGTAACATAAAAGTCATAAAGCAGCACTAAAATAAAACCGGCCTCACTTGTCCGCGCCTCAACTCGAACTGCAATAAAGTTAGCGAAATTTAAATCACTAGGACCAAATATATTTCAGAATAGGCATAATCTAATCGGACTCCCGCATCCCTTGCAGCAAGCACCTTAATTTGTACGCATGCGCGTTGGGCTTCCGGCAGCACGCATAAATCCCCGCTTCTGTACTTTCCTGTAATGAGGTTCTAGTGCCTGATTGTTCGTCGACGTGCGCAAGAGGAACGAACGACCCTTAGGCACCGATCTACGAGGAGACGATGCTCATCTCCGCCAGCAGTAGATACGGTCCGTATACGGTCAGCCGAGGCACACAGTTGATAAGACGGGGATAATTTGGAGGTGTCAGGAGATTGCAAATGCGACCGCCGGTTAGAATGGATAAAATGGGCGGTGTAAACTTGTATTTCGTTGTTGTCTTGGGAGGGATCGATAACTTATTGATGAAGCCTTGGCATTGGTGCCAATGCATTTCGCGATCGATAAGTATAAAATCGTGTGGTTTTCATTGGCAAAGTTTTGCGAGGGCGAGTAGCAGTATGAATGGGCGCTTTTTCAATTACAACTGTTATCGCAAGTGTCGGCAATTATTTTTGTGCTATTTTGTAACATGCTTTTTCAATTATTGATTAACTAACAATACGCGCAAAAAATTGCCGTCATATTTTTCAGTCTTTTGTCGGTATTTAGATAACGAGAGTCTGAAGTCCCGTAATTGTTTATGCAACTGCAGTTTAGCATGTTGTGAAATTTGATATAATGGTTTATGTAACTGCTGGTCCTCTTCTTAAGTGTTCTTTTTTGTAATTATATCGTTTTACAACAACGAAAAATACATTATAATTGAAATGTATGTAAGATTCAATTGCTAAACCATTCCAGTACATATAATATAACAAACGTCTAATATAAATCTAAATAAATCTAATACTTTCCAATTGATTAATTGATGATTTACCGTAACTATTTAGTTTTCGAAAACTATTCTTCGCAAGTGCTTTTCCCTGTTTTTGTAATTGAATTGAATTAAATTTTAATAGATTAATAAGAAATAATTATTTTATTTTCAATGAAACGATGATCATCGAATATTTACGTAAAAGTGTCATTTATGAAGAATTAGTTTTACCGAGAGACTAACTAAACTAGAAAACTTTCGAAGCAACAATTAAATCTTAAATTTGAATTCATAATGAATAAATAATTCGGTTTTCATTATTTTACCAACGCAAAGCTATAAGTTGACATTGTAATTTAATATCCGCTTGTTCGATAATTTGCCAAGGAAGAGAAAATAAAACAGATACGATATTTCTAAATTTCACTAGAATCCATTGGGTTAATTCATTATATAACGTTTTCTTCATTATATAACATTTGAAATTCATAAAGTATCAAAGTGGTGATAAAGTATTTAATAAAATATACAGAAATACTTTATACCAAATTAAACAGAATCTTCTTTGAATAGCTAAACTAAACATTATTTTATGCTCATATTTACTTGAATACGTTATAAACAAATAAGTGAAATATTTTTGAAATTTTATAAAATAGTGATCAGGCCATCAACTGTATTTATCTTAATATTCTATTAACATAAAATCGTAAATATTGTGATACATGGCTTTAAATGAGTTTTTAAAGGCTTCTTTAACCAACAAATAATCAATTTTACGATTCACTACTCATTTTAATGGGTCTCGAGACAATTCCTATGTGCGCAAAATAAGTCATTTAGAATATTAAAATATTCTAGATAATCATTTGGCGCAACAATATGAATAAAAAATCCTCTAACTAGCAATATATTAAAATCAAATATGTGCACTTAATAAAGGAATAAACAATGAAAATAACTAATAATTTTTTATGCTACCAACGATGACATTGTTTCATTCCATTTATACTAAAATTAAAATTATTGAAAATAATTAAATCGAATGTTTTTATGATTATTCGTATTTACTCGTTCAAATAATTTTTTAAAGCATTTTAAGTTGCCCAGTTTCGTAGCATTAAAACACTTGCATGAAGTTTTAGGTAATAACTTAAGTAGCTATTATCTTGAATTCTACAGTCCATTAGCCAGATTTATGAAGCATGACATTCGCTATTGGATAAATCCATTGAAGTTATTTCTGAATTTATTTTTCCAAAATCTTGGCTACTCCTTGATAAATTCAATATACATGCAAATTCGATAAATTAATAAAGACAAAATGTAAATAAATTACGTTCGTCACAAATTCAAGACTTTAGCCGTAGATCGAGTAGATTTATTCTCGTTGTGTTCCAGTAGCCGAGTAAAGTATCTAGATGAGATAATTA
The DNA here is from genome assembly GCA_030522565.1 of Ceratosolen corneri. Lineage (NCBI taxonomy): Eukaryota > Metazoa > Arthropoda > Insecta > Hymenoptera > Agaonidae > Ceratosolen > Ceratosolen corneri. The sequence continues at coordinate 28,329 of JAPYYT010000919.1, forward strand.
TGTTGAACTTGTATTGCATTGCTTTCGTTACAAATGAAATAATATTCTGGCACATTCAATACTTCATTTCACTTACTTTCTCAAGGCTACAAGAACAAGCATTAATTCAAAGAGTTCAAAGAGCACACACGATGAAAGTAAAAAGGATGACTTTTAATGCATACGACTTTTGCCTTAAAGTATAAAAGCGATTAAATACAATGTAAAACTGCTTACACGCTTAACACTTTTATTAAGTTTTTCATTTTACAGTTACGAAGGAAGTGAAATATTTTTTAAATATGTTGTTCTCCTATAAGTTAGATGCCACCAAGGACAAATACTTTGATTTAATTAAGTATTGTTTATTGAATTCATTTATTGAACATATTACGTAAAGAGTAATTATTTTATTTTACATTAACCTTTTTGTTATACCTTTAATATGATTTTGCGCATTTAAAAGACCATCTCATGAGATCCCAAAAAATAAAACAAACTTACTAATCAAAATATTTTAAAACAATTAATGTTTAAAGAAAGTTTAAAAAAAGTTTAAATATATATCGTTGATATATACAAGCTGCCGTCTAATTAATTGGCCAGTATACAAACTGTATACAACAGTATACAACTTGCAAGATCGAAACAATCTGCATAAATTAAAACATATACTTTGGCGATATAATTTAAGAAATAGTCATCGTAAATAATAAGCAAGCTTTTTGAATCTAAGAAGGAACAAAAGTGTGTTTTATCTCCCAGATGTAATTGGGAGATACAGATAGTGAAAGGAGAGGTGATAGAGGTGGGTGTTCTCTACTGAGCAGATCTTGTCGATAGAGACTAGAATTAGGTTTATTAAATTATAAATTTATAAATAGATACGTAGTAATTACAGAATAAGGTTGGATTGGCTGTGTTGGTGTAAATATTGAATTATGGAAACTGATGTATGAGAGTAGAAATGGTGTGAATCGCGATATCCAGCCCCGTTAGTCTTAATGTCCGCTTATTGCTGTGTCGGATGTCAATTTATATGAATTGTTTAGAAAGAAAGTGGATTCGCAGTTTAGTAGCCCTATTAACTAATTTGAATCGTATCTCAAATTCGAGTTGATTGAACCGAATTATCACAAGCTGTCACAATATCACAGCTCTCAAGATATCACAGATTTTAATATGACTTCTGGCTTGAATATAACTTATAATAATAACAGGGAACAATAGCTAAGTATGGCCGGTCTGATCACTAGATTTGAACTTGACTGCCTATGCCTTTATTTACATTTTCCACTCGAGTCGCGTGAGCATTCTAAGAAAGAGAAGGTCGTGATTCCAAACAAACTCACACGAGATTTCTTGACAGAATCTCGAACAAAAGTACTGTGCATTAATGTTATTGATAGCAGCAGATCGACGTCCATCGAATGGCGAAACGAAACCGCCACTGACAACGAAGGACAAACTTATGGTTATTTATCGTTGATAAAAATTCAAAGCCAGTATAATGCCATCGAGGCCAATGTTCGTGCCCTCGGTTTTTTCCACGTCGAGCCTCGGGATTTATGTATCCCGCGAGCGTTTGTCGCTCATTCGCTGACTTTTTCGCCAGCATTCGAAACACCAAAGGCCGGAAATTTCAGCTGCATAAAGAGCATAAACATCGGGCACACGCGCGCATATAAAAGGGAATTTCGGACACATGGTAGGCGTGTATATTGCAGGAGTGTTATCCTCCTTCTCCCACGCAGGTATTGTCGAAATATTTCATTATATTTTTCATGTTAGCGCTTTCGAGCGATAAAAGAGTCAGGATACAATCACTCAATGGAGTGTAATTTGCATCGATAGAAAGGCGACGACAGTTCATTTTACATACAAACCAATTTGATATTATATATTTGCAAATGTCTAAGTTGTTCCGGCACAACAATAATTTCACCCAATACTACGTTTTTACTGTCAAAAGCATGCATTAGTGTTTAGGAAAATAGCGAGGCCAAAATACTTTATGATAAGTTAAATAATAATATAATTTTATCTTATTATATATTAAAAAGAAATTTTATCTTATTATATATATTAAAATATTATATATTATTATATAATAAAAAGGCAGTGCCGCTGTTCAATAAAAAAAAAAACTCTTTTTCTTCAATGTCCCTTAACGTACACAATACCTGGCAAATTGAAATGAATAATTAAAATTCTTAACAAAATTCTCTCTCTGCATCTCCATTTTCTCATCATCTCTTACCATCTCGATCACTTTCTCTAACTTTAAGTAACCTTCGCTTACGAAAACCGTCCGTTCTTCCAAAATTTCAAATCCAAATCTACGCGCGCATTATTTTGTACATTAAGCGAAAAGAGTAATGAGGATCGAATGCCTCGCAATAAATAAGTCATACCTCCCTATATAGCTTTCAAATGATTAAAAATGACCAGCATCCCGGCAATAGTATGCCTTCATCAGTCTTTGTCCAACATTTTGTTTACCTAGATGGATGCGCGTACAAGTGAGATTCCGACACCCAATGGTAAACTGAAATTAATGCGCGTCGAGCTACAGAGAGAAAGCGCAACGGCAAAGGTCGAAAGAAAGAGAGAGAGAAAAGAGAGAGGCAAGCACGTTTGTATGGTGTATAGGTGAGATAAATTGCCTATATGAGGCGTGTATGTTTGTTTTTGCTGGTTTGCTATTTGCCTCCCTCACTGCTCACCTTAAGCATATCCCATTCGCATTCTCTTGACGTTTGCGAGATTTTGCGTTTTTATCGGATGGTCGTGCTCTTTCATGGTGGCCCTTTTGTCGGCATTTTATTTAATCGAGCCTCGTTCTATCCGATATTTTATAATACAAATGAGCAGAAGCTGCTTGTCACTAATAAGTATATATCAACATGAATTTCTGAATAACTCGAGAATTGCAATGTATGTACGTAACGACTAATTTGAATTAATTTTCTAACTATCGCGTATGATGGTCAAAAATGTCAGTTTCGTCATTTGAATGTAAGATACTATATTATTAAATTGGGTCAATTATACTAAGGTAATGTTTGTTTTTATTGTATACAGTTAGTACGTTATTCTTGTTAAAACCGCCAAGATCTGTTAAATTTCATATAAATATGTAGAACTACCATGTATTAATAATGGAAAAGAAGAAAAAAAACTTTGAAAATGAACGGTTGTAGTGTAATTTATATAGATATTCAAAGAGTAAATTATTCATGAAATATATACAAATATTTTATTTAATAGCATCTACACAATCTATAAAATGTTTAAATTATAGAAAAATTTCATCAAATTACAGTTAAATACTCGTATTAATTATTATTATTATTATTTTACCGACTAATAATCAGACTTTATAATGGGAATAAGAAAATCTTAAAAATAATGCATCATTCGGGAATTAATATGAGTGTAAACTGTTCACCAAGGTGGCAGGGGGGGGAGAGGCAGATAGTGGAAGGGGAGGGATAACAGGGATGTTATAAACTGAGGCTGAGATGGCCTGGTGTGATATTATAAGCTTTCTTTATTGATGATATCGTTTATAGAAGATAAATAACTTAATTGCCTTTATTGATAATTAATATGCAGCAGATAATATTGAAATAGAGTTGTACAAAATTTTGAAGTAATATGCACCTTTGTCTCATTTTGAGGTTGCTGTATTGCAATCTGGTATAGTAAAAAGTGTGGCTGTGTTCCTTCATAGAGTGTCAGTAGTGTTGTGCTGCATCCTGCAAACTTTACATTAACTTCTATTTTGGCAGTAATCTGAGCAATGTTGCAGCAGGCAAATAATGCGTAACTCCTCTTTTTCTATCAGGGTTCTCCATTCCTTTACCAAAGAGTATCCTAAATTTAAAGCAACGTACGATAAAATGTGTTTTGTCCCACAACGTACACACTTACTTGCTATAGATGTGATGTTGGGTCATGGCATCGGAATGGGTTTTCAGGATACCTAACGAGTAGCTTTTATCTTGGCTCTTGGCTTTCTCAAACCGACAACAAAGATTTTTTGTTTTAGCATATACTTCACGCTAAATGCGTGCCATGAGAAATTGTTCTAGCTGTTCATAACTTGGATTGCTTCGGTTCATCTCGCACAACCATTCTCCATAATTGCAGCCATCAAGTAGACGAGAAACTTGATGGATAATTATTTCCTCTCGTAAATTGCAGTTCTCCTGCATGGATGTCAAGGCGGCGTTGGCCATCCTCATTGTGCTAAGCAATTCTTTTATCGGAAGCTTTTTTTTAAGGTAAAAGTAAGCACTGAAAAGCCCATTGTTCATGATGGATTGTGTCTCACGCCATTTAATGTCATAATTTTTCATCAGCAATTCCCATGACTGCATCAGCGTGTCGTCTTCGAAGCCCAGATTATTGATCAGTCTAAGTGGCTCACCTACCAGGAAGCTGCGGAGATAAAGAAGTTTGTGCTTGTCGCTCAGCCCTGTTCTATTTAGAATAATTCTGGTAAACAAATCTTTGAACTCTGGCCATTTTGAAACGTCACCTTCAAAATTACTGATCTTTATCTCAGGCAACGGCAGGACATCCCACTCTGACTGGATCGCTTTTTTTTTTACCTTTGATTTATAATAAAGATCATTAATCGCATCAACGAGATTGTCAAAGGCGACAAACTCCTGTTCAACTGCATTCTCCAAAATATATTTATGTTTTGATAACTTCACTGGCCATCTCGTTTTGAGAGCCACATGTTCCTCCAAAAACAGTTCATGTACCTTAAGGACTCGCTCGATCATGCATGCGAATTTTCTGGCTGTGTCAACTGCATTAGAATCCAGCTTTCTATGCTTCAAAAAATTGATGTAATTCCATTGCCTCTTAACCCTTAGATCAATTACACATTGTTCACGTGTGAGCGCGCTGCTGCATTCTTCGTTGCTAGATTTCTCGTCCGATTCCGATTGACGTGTCACGAGGTCCTTTGTTTTTTCTTCCGACATAATACACTTGCAATAAATATCTTAAATAAATGCAACAATAAGTCTTATTAAACTGCAACCACGCAAGTGCGTGCTCGCTCCTATTATCCGAACAGTTGTTTGTCCTCTGTCGATAAACCGTATTACCAAGTCCCTCGCGAATATTTGTTCGGTTGACGACTCGTGTCCGTTGGAATAATAGTCTTACTTACAGTTACGTAGCGCTAATGCCGTCTTACGCCTCACTGTCCGGCGCGGAACTTCAAATGTTTTTCGTCTTGATTGGGCTCGGCAGCTGTTCGTGCGTCTCCGTAGTCTGCTAGTCGACTCGATGTAGACAACAAGTCCGTTCGGCGCAGCTCGTGCGCTTCCGTGGACTGCTATCTCTCTCTTCTTTCCACTATGCCGCTCGAAGGACCAAATGTCGTGGAATAAACCCGAGTGTGAACTCTCCCCAAGGTTGTTGGGGGGAGTGGCAGATAGTGGGAGGGGAGCGACGAAATTTTGAATGTGACTGTAAATAGCCTTTAGGGATAGAAATGTGTCGAATATAATGTTGAATAGTGTTGTATATACGTGGAAGTGATGGGTTTTCTGTGCTATCTCTCGATACTCGGTCGAGAATTGAATGTCGTGATACCTGGAGGTGATTTTGCAGCCCGATGAATTGAGTAAGGGAATCAACTACTTTTCCCTTTGATTCGGCCAAGTAATTTTGGCGGCCAATTGCACGTTGACCGACGAACCGCGTAGTCACTTAGGTAATGAGAACTAAAAATCGAATTAACACACACAATGAGTGGAGTGGATCGTTGTTAATACCAAGTTATGTGCCCGATGAATATAGAAAATGATTGAGTAAATGATGAGTTGTTATTACTGTCTTGAGTTAGACGTTTGCTACACTGCCAAATGTTGTGCTACGACTGAGGAGTGCTGCACGAGAGTTTGAAACGTCGCTTGTTTATTGTTTACTGTTTACTGGCGCGACTCGGTATACGAGATAGAAGAAAAACACGTGGGGAGGTCACTGCGCTTTGGATTCCTTGAAACTTAATGGCCTTGTTGATTTTTCTAGTTTTTATTTTATGAGACACGCGATGGTGAATTTGAGTATCGGGGAACTTTCGAGGTGCAGTCCGAGTAAACGGAGCTGTAAAAAAGGGTAAAAAAAGGTCGTCTTTTAGCAGCAAAGGCAACACTTTCAATTTTTCTCGTCGTAGTGATAGGCTCTTGAGGCACATCTGGCAATCATAAACGTATTTGGTATTCTAAAGAATTTTCAAACTTATTATCGAGGGGTATTATCGAGAGACGATCGAGGTTCCAACGGAATGTCAACATTCGAATTTTAAAGAACAAACTTACGTAATGCAATTTTAATAATATAAGTATACAAACATATTTATGTTGCATATGAATAATTAAGTCGGCAAAATGAATTTTATCAAGTGAACGAATCTTTATTAAATTAACTCATTTGCAATATTATTATTCAACGTATTATGCTATCGACTTATTATCTTGAATTATTAATAATCGAAATACTTACTTTGTAAAGGCAATTTGTGAGCTAATTTCCATTTTTTAGATATATAACGATAAGCCAATTAAATTTGTATTTAATTAATTACGCTTCGTTGAGAAGTAATACGAGCTTTCAATAATATTCAAAGAATAATATATCTCATAAGTTAATTACAAAAACAAGCTATCCGGTATTTTATGATTCCGGTAAAATTATTCCGGTGCACAATTATTTTAATATTATAATTTAAGGTGTTTGGACTCAATTTATTTATTATATTAACTTATATTACTTCCTAGTAATATATATATATATATATATATATATATATATATATATATATATATGATATGATTAGCACAATCTTCCTTTTTAAAGAAATAACATTTATGTTAAGATGATTATTATAATAATTCTCATTGAAGTTGAAAAATTATTTTGAACAGTTCAATTTTAGAAAACATATTTTTATTAAATAAAATTTAGAGAGAAAAAATTACAACTACTCCATGGATTTAATTCAAAAATATGCTTCATTTCAAAATTATTTTTTACTTTACGCATAGAGAATGAGGGATAAAAGACTTTAGACAGTGTTATGGTAACTTTTATGAATAACATCAATCGTGTTACCAACCGCCAAAAAATAGAAAGCACTAATGGAAAATAAATTAATACTGTATTTTTGTCATTCTGTTTCTCTCTTTATCACATTATTGTGAAAATTTCAATTTCTGCATTACTGCAAATATTAACTCATTCTGAAAATACGATTCTAGAGTGCTTTTTAATTTCTGTCGAATACGAATTTATTCGTAATGGCCATAAAGATTAAAATTCTGTAGTTATTCTAGAAAAATTATTCAGTTTCAGATCTATATTGAATATTGTTTTGTTGCTTTGATAATAAAAAAAAATTTCGCTTTACAGAAACAAAAAAATACTTGTTTAAATTAATATAAAGATATTTGCAATGAATCTTCGTATGCGAAAACGACATAATGCTATAAACAGCCTTTGCTTAAATAGAATTTTAAAAATTTCACTCAATTTTATAAGAGACAAAAGCATTTAGTTCTCTCGTAATAAACAAATGTAAATTTATTAAAATGTTTAAGTAACAAATTATTGTCTATATTGTTATAGTAAATTGCATGTTAAATAGTATAATATGTTCTGCTAATAGATACAGTATTTCTAAGAAACAATAATTTAAAAGCTAAAATATTTATGGATAAAGGTAAGGAAAATCTAATCTTACACAATATATTTACTATTTTATTTTTATTCTCATTGCCGATTGATTTTTCACGAAATTCCTATCGGCTCTTGGCCTTGTGTAACTCGCCAAGTTTATCACTCGTCGCCCTCCCTCCCGCCCCGGTCATTTTAAACTTTTTCATCAAAACTTTTCGGTTCTTTGATTCTCGTGGTCTTCTATCAAACTCCGCTACTACTTTTCCAGGTAAGACTTCCACACAGTTTATTTCGTTCTCCTTACTTTTCCCCATTTCTACCATTACTTTTTCAGCCCGTACTCTGTTTATTCTCAATTTATTTGTTTTCTCACCGAGATTATAAACATTTTTTTTTAAAATAAATTATGCTATTCGTAAATCCTGTCAACTAAATTTCTTTGCTACTTATTTATTTTTCTTCAGAACTGATTTTCAGATACAATTTGTCTCTCTATCTTTTTTATTATTTTTAAAAATGACGAGATTTTTCTTCAAAATAAATCTATTGAATTTATTCCATAATCAGTTAATTAAATGGTTTTTTATGCTGTACAATTTTACATCTCAAGTTATTAACATTAATAATTTTACAAAAAATACGGAATGTCCTGGGTAGTAAATATTTACCGTACTTTGAAATTATTTTTTATTGACACAAACAACATACTGGAGTGTCAGGTTTAGATATGCTTTTAAATTTCGTTTTCTATTGTACTTTTATTTTTTACAACGTCCTCACTTTTATCTCTTCTGCACTGCTTCACTTTTTATTATTATTAAAATTGTCAATTTTTATTTAAGTCGATTTTCTCTTGCGCATGCCAAAGAAGTAAAGCGGATAGAAGCCTTACAGGATTTTTTCTTCTACGTCTGCACTTCGCGCCCCTGTCCAGTCTTTTAAGTTGACTCTCTCTTTCTCGCTTTTCTGCCCTATCATTCGATCTTTGCTCTTTACGAATGCTTTATGGAAAAGCAAGTCACCAGTTATCGGGCGTGAATGAAAGCACAACTTGTAAGAGGACGAGAAAATAAAGTAAAAAAACTAAAATCTAAAAAAAATAATAAAAAAGGGAGAGCAAAAGGAAAAGGAAGTAAAGGATACTTCCTTTACGAGGCACTTGAAAAACAACTTAACTGTACGAATATAAGCCTATGTTTAGCTAAAAATTTGTAACTTGTGCTAGATATATGTATACTTGATTATTTGTTTTTATATTTATTTATTAGGATTTAAAACAAAGTTATTTCAAATTTTTTATTTCTTATTTAATTTTAATGACTTTTCCTCTTAAGCACAAATTTCGTATCTTTCTGTGGAAACTTCACTTTTCGGCTCGAGTGAACCAGTAAGAAACTTCAACAAAGAATTATCTAATAAACATTACATTAAGAAATGGTTATAATTATCTTTCTAATAAGAAAATCGTCTTAGCCAATCGTCATTTTATCATCATTTTAGAACAAGAAAATACGTGATACTAAAGATTTTTTTAAAAAAAAAAGTCCCCCAATACAGTCAAGTAAATAATTCCATTGAATATATCAGAATTATTTGAATGGCTGCACTCTCTGATTTATGATCGGACATACGAGTTAGTAATTCTAAAGACTGATTTAATAAAAAGCGAATATAAAATTATAACGCCATCGTGAATACGATCTCCACGGTAATTAATAGCTCCTAATTATTTACCCAAAAAAATAAAAACGCATGCCTTAAAGTAGAAAGCCTTGGAAAACCTAAGAAAAAACAGAGACACTCGTCGTCTGAATTTGACTCTTATCGCACAACCAGAGGTGCATCACCTTTGTATAGGCAATGATGCCTCCTAGAAGCTAAGCCATCTCACGTGATATTCGACAAGATCGTACCGATACACTTTAGCAGACCCAGTACGCCATCTTCTAACAACCTTTCAACACCTCCTGTTTCTACGACGTCGCTTAAGGGAAAGCAGACACTGGCAACGTGCACCTACACACACATGAGCCTGCGTATTGATCCTTAGCGAGGCGACGTCTGGCCGTCAAACCTCGTTTCAACATCTATTTTAAAGGATGCTGGAACGACGTGTAAGCTGCCAAGATGTTGTCTGCTCTGGGCTTGGCAGCTTTAAAGCCAAGTAAAAAGAGTTTTCTCCAATATTCATCTTTGTCCCACTTTCAAAACAGCACTCAAATGCGCTTCCGATTACTTTGACGGATTTTTGCTTATCTTGTTCGGAAGAATGTCGTAATTTCGTGACATATATATATATATAGTGTTTATGACGATATTGACACTGCAGCAATATTAATAGTAATGTGCATCTTAAATGAAAGGTAGAGAGAGTAATGATGTTTTGTGAATTAAAATAATAGACTTGAAATTATTGGTCTCATTTTGTAATGGTAATTACAAGAGATAGTGATTCGTAGTAACTTATAATGAGAAAGAATCCTATTAAATTTAAAGGGAAATTGCAAAAGTTAGCATAGGAATTATTAATTACGAATTCAGAAAATTCAATTTCCAAAAAATCGTTAATTGATACGAAATACGATACGCAAATATTCATCCATGAGTTCTTGATAATTTTAGTTTAAAAATTTCATATCTGAAAAATAATTATAAAGGGCCATTTAAACATTATATTGACGTTATAAATTTATTTTATTTTTCATCTTACCATTAAATTAATAATGATTTACATGAACATGTTTACAAAGTAGAGTGGTTATATTAAAAAATACTTTTGAAATATTGGAATTTGAATATACTGATTTATTGGCTGCGGAAATTGCATTGAATATATTGAATAATAAACATAATTTATAAAATAAAAATAAAGGATATTGACTTTAGGATTTCGAGTCGGTAAACACTTTATGTAAACAATCCGAATACAAACTTACAATACCTAAGGTTAACTATGCATACAATGATAAATTACTTGACATAATACATTAGATGCTTCACATAAATAATGGTATTGTTCGCTGATGAGATTATATAATAATTTGTACAAAACATCTTGCACAAGATTTGAATTGTAACATCATGTGTACTGAAATGCACAGCTATAAGCTGCAAATTTATTTAAAAAAAAAAGAAAAGAATACTCATTCGAGAATACGATAATGGCTGCCGATAATCGAGAATACAAAATGCATCCAAACAAATATGTACAGGATGTAAGCTGGTGCATGCATGCAGTAACAAGATGCGATTCTCGTTAATCTATGCGCAAACAAAAAGGAAGAGTAGGTGGAAAATTGCATGTACAGTGGTATTGCTGGATCGCGCGGTCCATTGGAAACTGCTTGGAAAATGAAAAGGCGGAAAGGCAACTTGATCCATTATTCAAACGCCCGGCAACGTCAGATCAACACCAACAGCCATCGGCTTATTTCCTAAGAAATAACACGAGGTGTCGCGCGCACTCTTTTATGCGTGAATTTTCCAAAAAGACGCGCGAGCGTAAACATCCACGGATTTGCCGTGGGCGTACCATTTTTCACTCGTCATCCACACTAACAAGACGATTTTCGCATTTTCTCTGCTGCATGGACTTGCGAGGTTCGACGCCACAGTGTGCGATTTAAAAAGATGAAATGTAGATGGTTATTGGTGGAATTTGAAATCCTTACAAAAATGAGGGGAAAATCAGAATGGACGATCGCAAAGCTTGTCGATGGCTTTTGAAGGATTTTGTTTTTTTTTTTGACGGATGCTCTATATTTCGACATAAAGCCGTGTGATCTATAAGGGATGTAATGGTTTTTTTTTTCATGTTTTAATTCCATTTTCCACTAGGAAATCCTCAGCTGGGCAATTTCACCAATAGCTCGTATAAATAAATTTATGTAAAAACTATATTTTAAATTTTAGCTTGCATCAAAGTTATTTTACTCGATAAAAATATATAAATGCGCGCTTGGAAATATTTCAAAAAGTTGAAACTTCAGCTTATCGGCCCCGGACATTGCATTTTTCTAAAGTCATGGCACGATATTTATTATGATTATTGGTAAAATGGAAAATACATATGATTGTTCTAGAATTATTTATCATAAGGGAATCGCTTGAAAAATGTATGTTTTTACAAAAGAAATATTTAAATGCATTAATTATCTTTCCCCTTTATTCGTTATGCTTTGAAGAATTCAATGGACAAATTACAACTAAATACATCTAGCATGAAATTTCATGTCTGTTAGTTAAAGTAATCACGTCCCCCTCCAACATTATTTGAGAAAGTGGAATCGCCTGCGAATACGATAAAAATAATAAAGCCCAGTTAAAAAGAAGATTTGTCCGTATAACTCCATCGACTGCACATCGATTTATTCGAAAAGAGCACAACTGCACTAGATGGTGCGGTATCGTAAAACAAAATATAAAAACAATGGAATGAAAAAGAAATAAACGAGCCTATAAATCGAGGAATTCACGAAATAACGGGAATCTTTAATATCCAGCTCCTTCGATGCCTCGCTAAAAATGCAGAGAGAGAGAGAGACAGCACTTTTATTTACCGTTCGGGGCTTCTTTCGGCATTGAACATCCGCCGCCAATAGAGGCTCCATAAAACACGAGGCCACCCCCGCGTACGGCCTTAAACACCCACACACTAATACAGACACGACCAATCTTGCAGCCCCCAGACAGTTGGAATTCGTTCGTCGCGGGACTCGTTTATCCTCGGCGCTTCTTACGTGTACGCCCTTTAATGGCAAATGAACCGCTCGTTTTTATTTAGCCAGGCACATCGATCCAAATACTCGGATTTCCGGACGAACTATTCCACCTGCGCTAGCCCAGGCTTATTCGCTTCTTTATTACGGGTGCGCAGGTTTCGGTTAAGTAAGGATTTGGTGGTGGTGCTCTCAATGGGCTAGAGATTTTTCTAAACGTTGGGCTGTGCTGACAGGCAATGTGAGGAGAAAGATGTTGATGAGGAGTCAGTGTAAAAGTACATTAAAAATTTTAATTGTCGGGGCTGGCTGTGCCGGGTGGTAATATCATATTAGTACGGATATTTGAAGGAGCAGGGACAGTGAGAGCCTTTTCTAAATATATTGGACTTTTTTTTTTTTGAATCGTAGACTTTAAGGCACGAGAATATTATAAGGAACCCTTGGTTTATGAAAATTTATTTAGTTTGTCGAATTTTGAGAATTATTGTTAATGTAAAATTCCAAACTCGCTCCTAATTACAGCTAAATGCAACATTTGAAGTTATAATTTTCTGGCTGTAAATTGACAAACAAAATAGAAAAGGATTTCGAATTGAAAATTCCGATGAAATAGTAAAACGTAGAAAAGTTAGCAGCTCAACGATTAATTAGCCAGTGTAATCATTAAATTTATGTAATAATCTTGCATTTTTTTGCGCTGAATGAGAAAATAATTTCAGTATAAAGTCTTGAATAGAAAACGGGTAATTTGTACATGCGTTTTACATTTACATTATTTAAACAATATGAAATTGCACGTAACAATCGATTTGATTATATTATATCCACAAAATTCTTTTATTCTTCTTAAATGCTATATCCTATTCATCTTTATCGCTTATCGTTAACTGCAGTTTCGCTCTGGAAATTATCGTCGCATTATTTTCTGACTTATTTCGACCCTCAAGCTGGATATTATACATCGTTTCGTAAAAATCCCCCGAGGGAATCTTGTCGTTTACCAAGCATATTCTTACTTGTCACCATTGAAACTATTTTGACGCCACAATTACCTATTCATCAACAGTGAGTACGAAATTGTCCTTATCGCATTTAATCATATTCCTCATGTGTCAAACAAACTTAGCTCGGGTTGTAAAAATGTTATTTACCTTATCATTGTGTATATAGATAAAGCGTATTTGAATGTATAATAATTACATTTACACAATCAGTAAAATGCATCAAATTTATTTTCTGTGTAGTATTTGTTGTGAAAAGTGCAATTTACTTTTTTTAATATACGAATTTTCATTCTGCATTTGCGGAGAATATTTTAAAAAATTTTACTTCGCTTTGGTTTGTACAAATAAAAAACCGTTTTATGAAAGCCCATCAGCTTCTACTTAAATGCATATGAGAATTAGTACTGAGAATTTTTCATAATTTAACAGAGCCATTATCTATCTTGATATCAAATATTTCTGTTCCCACATACGACATAGACTTTCAGAATGCAAAATATTTTATCTGTCTTCTCTCTATATTTTTTTATCAAAGACTTTTTTACGTGTATATGTAGTGTAAAATATCACAGAACTTTTTTTCTCGATTTATACGAGCATTTCATTCAACTTTATGTTCAATATCAAAACTAATTTCAAATAAAAATGTACACTCTCAAATACAAAAAGGTATTGAAAATAGTTTGAAGCTTTATAATTGAAAAATGCCTCGACTATTACGAAACATCCAAGAATTAGGTTAAAAAGAGATAAGAGACAGAAAACCAGTAATACCACTAATATAAAAAAATATTTGAAAATGTAAATGCCAAATAAAGGGACATTGAAGATAATTCCATGTACGAGATAAAAGATTTGTATTTTTGGTTCATGTAGCAAAAAATTATTTACAATATAAAGTTTTATACTTTTATATTTTACAAATATTTTGAAGTCTATCTTAATAAAAATTTATTATCCCACTCATGTCACTCAAAGTGATGAATTCCGTTAAATTATTCAGACTTTTATGCATTAAAACAAAAAGAAATCATTTGTAGAAAAAAGTGCGTACAGATATTAGATTTATAAAATTTGTAATTAATTAATTAATCATATTGATAATTAATTAAAATTAAATCAAAAAAATTTATCAATTCTTTAATTTAAAATTACGATCTTTAATCTACCTAAATTATGGATAATATATTAGTAATTTTTATTATCGTACACATCATATTTTTAAAAGAACATTGCGTTTTAATAACTTTATATTAAAAAGAGCCTATTCTCTTTATTTTCCAATCTTAACAATTATAATTTTGTTACTTTTATTGTTTTTACCAATTATACGTACGTGTTTTTAATACATGTAATTATTATTTATTGAGTTTGACGTCAATATTTATCATTAATATTGGTGCAATTCAAATAGAATTGTATTAACAGGAAATCATAATTTTATGCGACATCAAATAACATTCATGCGATTACTTCAAATAAATTAAAAAATTGAATATTTTTTAATCATCTCCATAAATGATATTCTTATATAAAGGGATAGAGAAAATTACTGCTGGTAATTTTTGATTCACTTGATCGCACATAGCTAAAATGTTTATAAATATCAAGACATTTTAATCTAATTCTTCATATGTATTTCTGCTCATAACTGCACAAGTAAAGAAACGTTAAAATGAAAAAAAAAGATGTATTATGAAACGATATTATGTCTCGCGAATGCCTGACACTTACTTATCATTTGCCGCACGCATACTATTTACTTATTTTATACCGCATGCGCCTCGCTTTTACTGATGATAAACACTTTTCGCTCCTTTTCACACGTATCGCATTTCTCTCAGAGAATTTAAGTCTCGATTTGCAAGAAGTTTTGTTTTTTCTTATAATAAGTGCGGCATGTGCCCCTTTGTTATTAGGACCAAGCCGCGCCCGCCTTTTATCTTTGAACCTGAACTTCGAATAGACTGCATAGGATATTTTTTGGATTCTCCCATCTTCCGGGTTGTTTATGATCGTAAAAGGAGCAACGCACGACTTACTTATCTTTCACAGAACCGAGCCGCATAATGGCCAAAGACTGTCAATAACCACTCTTATTACTCGCTTATGTCTCGGATTTCTTGAAACTCACTAAAATCAACAATGACTTGTTGCACAATTCGTAAGAATCCCACAATTATGTTTTACTTTTCTTATCGCGCGATGGCTTGTAACAGTCAGTATATATATATACCGACTTTCGGCAGTCCACTAATCATAGCTCAAAAACAATAGTCATTCAAAGACTAAAAAATCCCACTCTTTGGAACTACATTTATGAACACACCCTCCTGGAAGGTGAGGTAAACTGATTAAAAAGCGACTGCACGAGCTCCAGACATTTGCACCAATACCCAAGGGAGGAGTACATCATAATGATTCCAATCATTTTATTCGACCTCTTGGAATCCATCAGACTGACTCCAATCAATCATCACTGCCATAGGAAGTCCATCAGACCGACTCCTGACGAATTACATATTACAAGAAAGGCGCTATTCGACTTACAGTCGACTGTCGCATTAACTTTCAACTTTTACTACCGTCATCGCAACGCCAATCATCACAATTGGCGTTCAAACTACAAAGTGACTGCCGCAACAAGCAACACACACACGCACACACTCAATCGACAGCTGACCATTAAGCATTAAGGAAGCGCGGCATTCAACTTGCAATTGACCACCGATCAGGACATTTGATTTACAAATAGTATCAAGATAATGCAATGATCTTTCAAGATCACATAAATACAACTGAATTTCAATTTCAATAACACTGTTACTGTTACATTAATTAAATGAATAATACGAAGAATGTAAGGCTATTACAAGGATATAAAAAAGAATAGCGAACAATGAAAGAGTATAAGAGTTTAATGTAAAAGACACCTCATTCGGATTGCATTTTCATTAAATTAAGGGCACTTTCAAGACAGGTAAATGAATAGCTTAAATAAGAAAAAATGAAATAATGATTTCTGATATTTTTGTTTACAAAGTAAGTATAAGAAAGTAGAGTATCGATACAGCATTACATATACTCCAGCATTTGAGATTTAGTTAATAGCAGAACAAATTACTTTATTTCAAAGAGAAATTCTTTTTTAAGAAAAGAATAATACATTCGTATAACAAATACCTCTATAAATTTGTTTGAGTATAATTTTATTAAGTATAAGTATATACATATTTTACTTATATTAATTATAATCACGTTCAAATTATAATACGAACCAATCGTGAAATCCCAGTCTTGAAATTATAAATATATTAGATGTAAAATTTGTAATTTTGATAATAAAACGTTTAAAAAGATAGCAATTTTGTTACTATACACTTTTTTATTCGGTAAAAGAAGTATAACTTTATCTTTTGAAAGCTTACTTGCAGTATAAACTATTTCTACGTAGGTAAATAATATTAAAAATATATTATTTCGTACTTATAATAGTAGTAATGGTAAGGTTTCATTTATAATAATGAACTCGTTTTATTTTAAATAATATTGTGCTAATATATTGGCTATCCTATCATTAAATGGCTACATGCGATTGCTACATATATATATATATATATATATGTATATGTATATGCGTAATTACTGACTGCGTTAGGTTAATTGCTGATATTCTGTATTTGTATTTAAATACAAATAAAATGTTTCATTACTTATCAAACGTATGTATTATTTCTGTAACTAAGGCATAAACGGAATTATTTATATGGATTCACGGCCTATGTAAAATTGAATTTACAATAATTAATTTCAATATTTTCATTGAAAATGATAGAATTACTCTTAGAATTTCATAATATTAATATATTATTTAAAGAAATATAATAATGTATAATATTTGGCTTTGTATTAATACTGTGTAATATTGGTAAAAATATTAATTAAATAATTGTATAGCTAAGACAAATAAACAATTTCAGTGTGTGTAAAATAAATATTTTCAATTAAATATATTGTTTGATTTTTCAGTTGATTATACTATTGTGGAGGAGATGAATTTCATCATTTTTAAATCATGTTT
Organism: Ceratosolen corneri; assembly: GCA_030522565.1. Lineage (NCBI taxonomy): Eukaryota > Metazoa > Arthropoda > Insecta > Hymenoptera > Agaonidae > Ceratosolen > Ceratosolen corneri. The sequence continues at coordinate 45,821 of JAPYYT010000919.1, forward strand.
ACTTAATGTAATTGCAACCCTGATATATAGAATTGGAATAACGTGAATGAGCATATCTAAACAATTGCCATTTGAAATAAATCCAATAATTACTACTAGTTATTAATCCTGAAAGAAAGTTATTAATCGCAAATTTCTTATTCAGCATTAAGCGTGTCTTTTATTTTAAAAGTCATATTTTATAAATCAAATGTACATTCATCGTTGACTACAAATTTTCCAATAACATTCAGTAGATGCCTGCTGGTCATGTTAGCTCTGGGATGTCGAGATAAATGCTGTAAAAATTTCCAACGCATCCCAGTATTATTAATTATTAATTACCATTTTATCTTTACAAATAAATTATAAAATCGAATATAACGTGAGTAAATGAAAGGGTCGGGAAGCTGGGTGGGCTGCAATGTATAAAGCATACGAGCACAAAGCGATGAAAGCGTCTGAATGCGGATAGGAAAAAATGAGTCCATAAAATTGTGATGAAAAAGACAATGTGTCAAGTCTCTCGATGGCATTGGATAAACAAGCAGTGCGAAAAAAGAGAGTGAGCTGGAAGACCGCAGGCGCACAACAAAGAACAGAACTAGGCAGTTTCTCTCACTCTCACGTGAGCAAAGCCAAGCTTTTGTGGTGAGCTCGCGAGTGCTCGGGATATGAGCGAACCATAGTCGACGACATGGCAATAACGCAGTTTATCGCTCTGAAAATTCTGCAAGCCATCGGTAACTGGAAAGCTCTAGTTTTGCATACGCCAGAATCCATTACGAAAGTACGCGGTGGCGAATGAGAAAATGAGAAATATCATAGCGAGACGAGTCACGTGGTCGTTTCAATCTTCTTTTGCGCATACGCGTATGTTTACTTTGAGATTCAACAACATGCAACACCTGCTTTAGAAGCTTTTTATTCGATTGTCACCATATTGTCTTGTTGATGTTACTTAATTCTTCCGTTTTTTATGGTTCTCATTCTATTGTCCCCTCGCGCTTCAATTTGTTTGTTATGTATTTTATCCCGTAGGCATTTGGCTTGTATTTTTAAGTTTTTGTCGTTAATACTATTGTGAAGTTTTCATCGAATTGAAAAGTTGTATTTTTAATTGCTTATACAAATCTAGTGGCGGATAACTTGAATATATTTTGGAACTTGCTTTATGTTATCCAATATTTTCTTTAATAATTGTATATAAATTTCCAGTTATAAGTGTAATAACTATATTAGCAAACTTAAGCTCCTGATATTCAATATTAGTAAAACTTTCCTTCCTTTTTGATTTATGATACTTTGAAATTTCCATTAATCATCATTTAATAAATAGTATTTTACAATAATTGATGATTCCATCGCAATTTTGATGAATTTTAATTTTCATCTTGTTTAAAGAAGATTTTTCAATAAATATACCTTTCATATTGAATTATTTACAATAACATCATTACAGGAATCATTAAATTTTACAAATAATTTATATGGTACTCTTTCAATCGATGCATGAAATGTCTAAAATTTCATATACATATTTATTAATCATATATATATATATATATATAAATATATATGCTGAGTTTAGGAAGAAATGATAATTTTCATAATGCCAGTATTTGAAAGTCACCTAACTATTTAACAAATCATCCAATTATCATTTTCCTCATATTATCAGAAACGGCATTCCCCAAACTATCTAAATCTGCAGATTCCAACCCCTCGCACGGCAATTTATTGATTAAACTGGTTTCCCACTTCTACTCCTCCTGGCAGTACCTGCACGCCATGTACTAACACACACAGTCACATAAAGACTGTCTTTACAATGCTGCTTCTTACGCCTCCCAGAGAGCATCTTTTTACGAAACCGAAGGCGTCTCATCCTATATGCATCTCTATGTACACTTTATATCGAATGTTGCTAGCGCCGGTAATCCCTAGTGGATCTTTGCTACCTTCCAAAAAAATAAGAGATGAAGGAGAATTGATAAGGGCGAAGCGTATGGGGATGCAGCCGTTTTTGTTTCGAGCCGACTTTCTTAAAATAAATCGCTTCGATATGTACATATTGTCAGTGTGAGTGAGTTTGTAGACGTGTACTTGCTAGGTCGATATTGCCTGTAATCGAGATAAGCTTCCATTAAATTTTTTACTAGACTCCTGTACGCCACTGTCATATTTTTATTAAATTAGCAAGTATGTGACCTTTGTCCGCCCTCATTGTTCATGTGTTCGATAATAGAACGCTGTAGTTAATTGAGAGTAACGCTTCAATCTATTATTATTATTATTATTATACCTCAATTCACGAAGCATTGTTTACTTTTGAGCTAAATTTTATTTAGAACGATGGGAATTGTCTTTTACATTGTAATGCTAAGTGTTAGTTTCACTTCAAAACATTATTTCAAATTTCTTTTATCCATATCATGCAACAGAGTTTTTATATTTAATTTAATTTTGGTTTTTTAGAATTATTATTTTGCTATTTGTATTTTTTCCTAATAAAACATATGCTTTCCAAGTGCATATTACGTAATCTCATTTTTATAAACTTTAATAGCACCATAATAATTCAATGACTAATTATATTATAATTTCACTATATAAAGTAAATAACATCCGAGTTTTAATTCCTTCATCAATTGCATTTTCAAAGCAAATAAATGTTTTAAAAATATTCAATTATTTTAAATAGTTTTATATGATAAATTTTATCTCTAAATCGAAATCTTTACGATCAAATGTAAACTTTTTTCTTTATACATCGCTACTAACATTAGTCTAACCGTGTCTTCTAAATAAATCAATTAATGAAGTACATCATGAAGTGTAATAGCTATTTATCTGGCTATTTGTAATTTAATAATGTTTATTAACAATTCGCCAAATTTCGAAGTAGAAAAGCGACGAATTTCTTTTACGCGCAATTATTTTCATGTGAAATAGCAAGTCCATGTCTCCAAATAGAACTGCGCAATGTCAGCACTTCTGTACGTTATCATAGTTAATCATAATTCCATATACGTCAGCGGTCCCCCGTATCTCACTCAGCTTTCAATTTTCAAACTCAACCAACACCCTCCTTTCGCCAATTATCCAACAAACATTTACGCGGCAACGACTATCGAAAAGAAAGAATGGACAACCAATACTTTTTCCGGCTACTCTGATATCTCTTATAATTTGCTTGCGCCTTTTTTTTTCAAAAGCAAACTATTGAAGAATGATCGTTATGCGTGAGTGAAGAGTTATAAACATAACCTCCGATCGATCGATAAGCTATTTATTACCCCTTCATTTCTACTGCTCCACCCCTCTCCCCTCCTTTTTATTTTTTATATGTCATTCACATAAGTTATTTCCTATGTTTTATTCGCATGTTTAGTGGACCCAATGAATTTTTGTACAAAGAGCTCAACTTTTTTTCCCATCACTTTTTCATAATAAATAGTTGCAAACTGCGATTCATGCTCCGTCGGCTCCCGACATGACAACTAATGAAAATCCGCATATTTACCGCTACTTATTCAATTGATAGACTCGTTAGTGTATGATTGTTGCTTTAAATTTGAGTTTTCGTTTTAATGAATGATAACGAGTTTGTGCCTGTAGCGTTAAACGTCAGTGACAATTATTTTATTGATTATTCTGAGATAAAAAAGACAGGAATAAAAAAATTCAGTAGTTAAATTTAGTCGTCTCTCATATTTTTGAATTGTAACAAATTTTTTTATGAAAAATCATGCCGCTGAATTAAAGTGGCAAATCGAATCTTCAGGTCAATCAATGATATAGAGCTTTTAATAAGTATGTCTTTGAACTATTGAGACAAAAAGAGTTGAATCGTTTGTGTAGATTTACGAATATTCGTTCAGGTTTATTTCATTAATGACAATTAAGCAGTATAAAACTAGTTACTTGGGTTTCGGTTAAATCTGTAATTACAAAAACATCTTACTTGGTAGTATTGTTTTTATAAAGTAAATTTCTTCTTTCTTCAGACTGTTTATTCGCTCGGTTTTTCGGAATCACTTTGAATAAATGTAATTGAAATATTTTTACAAACGCATAACAATACGTTAAATTATTCACATCGAACGTCAATATTAATGTAATGTATTTTAATTCATTGGGAGTATCGCTTGCTTGAAAGGCGAAGAATCCCGCAATTATAAAATAACGTAATCTCGAATGGCCAGGAAAGCAATCCACTCGAATAATCTTAAAAGAGCTCTAAAAGCATATTCTTAAGAGAAAATTATAAATCCCTCTTGGAATGTAGATCTCTTCTATTCTCTTTGCTTTCTCTTATCTTTTCTTTGATTTGCAAGTCCTATTCGCAATGGAACTCATCTCACATTGATCGGCCGCAGGGGCATTAAAAATCCATAAAAATGATTAAGACGATGAAAGGAAAAACTTGAAATGTGAACTCTCGCGACATCTTCTTAATAATCAGGTGCCCGGCGAAAGAAGATTGGGAAGGCTCAACGACCCACAGAGTATATGTAATGAAACCTCTAAGAAGTCAAGAAAGAAGTGCTAAAAGAGAGGAGAGCCAAGTGTCCGAAATGCGAAGAAGAGGAGCCATTAATGCCACGGCGCAATAAGAAAGCTACGAGAATGGAAGAGTCAACGGCTCGTTTACTAAGTTGACGGAAAGTTTCGGGAAGTCGGCGCATACCTGAAGAGAAAAGCCCAGCGGGGGGGGGGGGAAGGACGAGACAAGACATGATACGACGTCGAGAGCGCATATGGGATTGTGGGAAAATTAATTATTAGTCTCAGCCGAGCTTTTGCTTCCTCTCGCCGCCACTTTTATACCCTTTCCACTTCCGCCAACCCCTGTGCTTATAATTTCGCATGCGAATAAAATTTCTTGGGATTTTCCACTGGCCATCCTCTTCATTCAAAATTTGTAAGATAATAAAAGTTTACCGAGGACTTAGCTCGCAAATTATACCTGACAAAAATGATAAAATCCGCTTTAGGGAAATGTGATGCGTAGCAGCTGGTCAATGTCTTCATTCGGCTTCCATTATAATATTTTACTAAACTGATCTACTTATTATTCAACTTTACTCATTATTAATTGTTCTATTCTTATTGGTTAAAACTTATTAGAAATTTGTTTTAATCCAATAAGAATTGAGCTTCTTTTCATAGCGCGTTTATTCTGCTTATATATGCCAAATGTTATCGATAATTATAACGTATTATTTTTATATTATTAATATAACATTTGACCGATTACTTTTATTTTAGACATAAAAACTATTTGTTATTGAAAATATTCCAATAAATTAGTTGAATAATTAAAAAAGGATCGGATTTCATTTATTCATCACTAATTATCAGATATAAATTAATATACAATAAAATTGTAGAATTGGCGTTCTGCCATATATATATATATATATATATATATATATAATATTCACAATTTTAAATAAAAAAAAAATTATTAATTATTTCTTAATTATTTATAATATTTCTAACTATAATTTGAAACGAAAAAAGAATTATTAAGTGACATTTTGCTAAAAATTAATATAAGCCAATGTATTATTGGGGATTCTATTGAAAACTAATTAATTTAATGTTCAATTTAATTTTCGCTTTACTATTAATGTATTTCATTGAAATATTTCTATTTGATATTTTCTCTCTCGACTAACTAAAGCCAAACGAAAAATCTAAACTTCTTTTACAATGGAAACAAGAGTAAATAATTAAGTAGTATCTTCTTACAAAGTTGACAGCTGGTTATTGCACCGTAACTTTGTTTTTATTGCATCAATCTAAAGTTTATGGCTAGAGTTGATGCTATTTATTGTTCGTTTCTATAGTATTTTTTAATTTAAAACTCAAAATTATAAAAAATCAAAGTTGAAATATCGAAAAATAAATAATAGCTATTGTTTCGAAAAATCGTAATGAGTCTTAGGTGTTTGGAAAATGGATACATCAAGATTTCAGGTACTCAGAGGTAAATTGTTTTGAACTTAAAATTTCTCACACTCACACAAAAATTTATATACCATCATATATTATTTTTAATTTCCAATTTATTTTACTACTCTCCTGCTTTAATTCCTGAAACATAAATTCCATTACTCAGTTCGCAATAGTTAAAACTAATTAAAATTTAGTACAATAATCGATGGATATTTCAGTCTAAAATATTTCAGGCATTCTAAGAACGTAAGGTAAAAATTTTTGTATAGAAATAATCGTTGTAATAAAAGGGTGACTTACTCTTATTAAATATTAAAGATTTCTTTAAAACTTTTACTTCGACAAATTTTATAAAAATACTTGGCAAATTATTATTGGTTTAGTTTTTGCAAATTTAAAGTATATTATATAGCAAAAAAAATTCATCAACTAATACTTAGGCTTACTAATCAACAATTCAAAAACCTAATCCATTCGAAATTTACATTTCTATTATTGACCATGTAATTATATAATACTTCTCTTTGTAAGTATGAAATACAGTGAAATTAAATAATATCATCTAATAAGGGTTTTTAACAATAGCAACATAAATATACAATGATTGTTCAAACTATGTGTATAACATATAATTGTATAGAGCTTTATATTGTTATATATTGCCGCATTAATATGTTGTAGCAAAGTGTAAGAAATATTTATGATTTATTTGCATATGATGAGCTTTATTAATATTTTCATAAATACTCATCAAATATTCAATTGTTTCTCTTTTTCTCTTTTTATTTCATATTCCTATGTTATGTTTAAGAATTATATTATTCTATATAAAATTCGATTAAAATGTATATTAGTAATGATACACCAAACCACAACATACGATGTTTTAATTATCTACATATAATAAAATTTTCATTGTTTAAAAATAGTTCTTCGTTATATTAGTTATCTAAATTCAAATATACAAAAAATTCAATTAAAATTCTACACTTAAAATAATTTTATGCATATGATAACAGTTATTTTCAAAGTGAAAGCTAATGTATTATTTTATAGAAGCTAATTAAATTTAATAAACTAAAATTTCATTTCATAATATTTTAATCTGTACATTAAAAAAGAAATTAAATATATACATACATATTTATTTATTCAATAATTTTTCACGTCTTTCAATGTATAATGCTTGCATATAATCATAAGCTTAATATTAAATTTAGAAATGAGTAAAAGCAAAAATAGATTTCATTATAATTATAATATTAAAAAATCATTAAATATAATTTAAAAATTCATCATAATACTGTATTAACTTGAAGGATGAATTAAATCTGTTATTTTTACCAATATAGTTTTCCTATACATTTAAAATAAATATAATTTAATTATTGAAAATTTATATAAATATCCTATGATAATTAATAGAAAAGGAGACTTATATAATATACATTTTTATAAAACTTAAATAAATATGATTTAATTACAGTATAAGATATTTTAGTAACTATTGAATGTTTGAAATTCAATTATACTTCATATTAGTATTATTAGCTTTATCAATCTAATTTCAAAATGTAATGTAAAATTTGAATAATTATAACTATTATAACGATATTTTCTAAAAGTTGTTGAAATTGATATATTTTACTAAACTATTTGAAATGATTAGAAGTAAATATAAATGATGATTGCATGCACGAAAAAGAAAAAAAGAGTTGATTTAACGGAGAACGTGAACTATCTGTTTCTCTTTTCAATAAACATATTTGCGTTAATAATATGTAAAAATAATAATTATGATTTTACTATTATCATTGTTATATTAAAAATTTATCGTTTAGTGAAAAATTACATTAGAGAAATAATGATTCTTATATTTTTCGTATTATTTTGATATTCAATTATTGTTGATTATAATTATCATTTATCAATTATCCATATCATTTCATGCCAAAAATTTATACAGAAGTTATGAAAGAGTAAAGAAAAGAAATATACTTCATTACTGTACTAATACTTAAAAACATTCAAATATTATACATCTCTTTCTCTCATTTTATTTACATTTTTTATAACTTATGATTTGAGCAAGAAAGCGAACAAATTCGATGTTTTTATTTGACATTTTGATAAAGAACTCATTGTTGAAAAAGTAAAAGCAATCCCAAGTAGTAAGTAAAATAAAATATCGGTAAAGGAACGGCATGGAAAAGCTGATATGAATGATATTAAACAACTAACGACGGACATTTACGTAATTGACGCAAGTCATTAGCGTAAGAACAAATCTCTCTTCGTTTTTTAAAACTCTTTTACGGAGCTCATGAATGCAATTAAAAAAGTTCGTTAATTTCTTTGCTCTCTGATGGATAATTAGCGGCTTTTTGTCGCATCTTTTAAGAAAAGTTTTCTGATGTGGAGTAAAATAATCATAGCCGTCAGAAAAGTAGATTATCGTCGACTCGTCATCGGTCATTTATTAATACTTGAAAGTAATATATAATTTAACATTGTAAACAAAAATAATTAACTCATTATAATTAGCCAATTATAATCAATTGTAATAAATGTGATTCAATGAAATTGCCAAAAAGAAAATTTTTGATACAACTACATAGAAATCTTCAAATCACAAAGAAAATTAATTTTACAACAGTGAACATTTCTATTTTTGTCATATTTTATCTTTAAATGATTGGATTTATAATTGAATTTTTTTATAAAAACTTAATTACTATATATGTAAATAATATACTTCGATAAATTTAGCTTCTTATCTTAATAAACAGAAAGATAATTTGCAAAATCACTTTTTTAATATTAATCGAATTTGTCTAAAATTTATTTTTAACCATTTTTTTGTATATATAGATTTATGTTTAGACTTTTGTTTTATATAGATTTCTAAATCAATCAACGGAAACTCAAATCAAAGTGCATTAAGTTTATTAATATCCAAGTGTAATCAAGTTTTATTTTATTACTCATAAATTTTATAAAATGCTATTTTTGCAAAAATTTATAACTAATTTGAATATCATTATAAATTATGAATCCTATAAATCAAATTTCACTTTTACGTGTTTTAGTAATTTTAAATGTACAAATTATGGATTTAACTTAGAGAGAAAAGATGTTGACTCGGGTGGCAAGGATTGTAAACTCGTAATAGTGGAAGTCACAAAAAATTTTTTTTTTGCGTTATGCACACACGATAGTATATTAAAATATAATGCAGCATTCAAGTTTTTAAAATATTTTATATTTTTTAGAGGAACGATATTACAACCAAGTTTTAATTAAACAATCGAATACCTTATGAAGATATTAAAAACTTATCAGACTTAAATTTACTTGAATACTGTTCGAGATTCCGCGGAACCTCGATCGTTTCGCGATAATATTTTATTCCTTGGATTATTCCTTAGAAATTTCTGCATCTTTATTATTTGCCAGATGTACCTGAAAAGCCTTTGCCTTCTTTGACAATCCCCGAGTGTTTTTTTACGGTCTCGACTTGACCTCTGTTTACAATTCTTTGCCTAGGAGTAGAGTTTTGAGTGTCCCATTTTTGTCGCCTGTCTTATTTCAAAACAAAAGTAAAATCAACATTGCTAGAAAGATTCTAAAATCACCAAGAGCGCGGATTACACCCCCAACCCCCCGCGTGGTTTGCTCCCTCCGTCCTCACCGAAAAAACAAGCAGGAATTATACTTCCTTTATTGCGCAGCAGTTTGACTGTCAGTACAGCATTTGACAGCAAGACACTCTGTTCAAGATTCAGTTAGTAAATCTCTTATATAAAATATTCAGAATCACGACCTTTCTATTTTCATAATATTCGTATATTAATAAAAGGCCAAGCTT
>JAPYYT010000920.1:0-35137 GCA_030522565.1 Ceratosolen corneri
GGCTTTGAAATGGAGGGGATCGATACAATTTTTAACACGTGCTTGCATCCTCAATTGCTTATTTAGTTTAAATGCCCTCGACTAGAGCACTATTCGAACTCTAAACCATAAGATTAGCAACAATATTCATTGAAATTCCCAAGTTATTCTCCATACATATATATAATATATATATATATATATATATATATATATAATATGAAGGAATAAGTTGGCGAACTAATTTAGAAATTTAAAAAGCCTTAGCTAGTCAATTTTCAAATCGTCAAGATATGTTTCAACTTCTTTTTTCACGGTAATATTATGAGCTTTCTAAAGATTTCTTAAATCTTTCCCTAAATTTTTATTGGACAGGGGCAATTATTTTTAAAACTCGACGGAACGCCTAGTTCAAATGAAAAAGAAAAGTATTTTAATATTGAAGCCTAGATATTGTGGCATGTTTTAATATTTATTATATTATAGCTCAATAGTAATTGCAATAATATTGAAGATCAAGTAACGTTTTCGTGTTTCGATCTTCGAGTAAATAAACAAGAAATAATAATATCTGACATACCTGCGAGTATATTTGTTAGATTAACAATATGTAAGTGAAATTAAATTTTTAACCAATAATAATAATAATGCATACGAATCATTTTTCAAGCAAATATTTGATAAAATGGTAAGATAGCATATGACTATTTGTAGCAGTTTATTATACTATCGTAATTTAGCTGATATAATTATGATTTTTCGTAGGACATATTCGTGCCAACAAATGCCCACTCTTAGTCTCAAAGACACAATTCTCTGATGGACATTTAAACTAAATGCTTTTCATTAAAATTACTCGAAGTACCAAGCTGTTCTGATCTAATCTAAATAATTATACAACAGAAATGCATTACTGATTATAAAAGCATACGATTATTAAGAATAATTTGCTTTAAATAATGACATAAGTAAGGAATATTTGGCGCTTCCATTTGTTATTTGCCATTGAAAGAATGGAAGGTCCGTAAAATGCTCACAAGACTCTTCAAAGCACTCGCAATTACTCGTATTTTACTCAGATTGCACAAATCTGTTGATTGGTGTACGTGAGGTGACTTTAATATTAAGTGGTGTGCATTAAGCTTCGTTTAGATAATTTTTGCTAAAATCACAGGTTTGTGAAAGTGTGGCGCGGAATAGGAAATTGTGGCGCCAATTAGAAACCGGAGCATTAAAACTATTATATGAAACACTTTAGTGTACTTTAGTGTTAAGTGATATTTAAGAATACTAGACTCGACTTGGAGATTTTTCACCCCTCTCATCGCCAATAAGGACTTGGGCGTGCTTCACCTTAACTCATCATCTTTCAAAGATCCGTGACAAAGCTCCGATTGATTCGTAAATTGTCAAATTACCTCAGGGCCTTGCAATATCGCCATTACTATCACTCCAGCATTTTACGAAGCAATCAACCCTCGACTACGAGCAGCATCTTCCCAAGCTGACCCAATGCACTCTTCGGCAATCGAGGAGCCGATATCCTTCGAGGAATACCCAACGGGCTGGCCTGGCCCAAAATTGGCAATAAAGCCGCGTCACGTGACGTGCGCGCGCGCGCCCACAGCCTCCTACATTAAGTAGGGATATAGATTTTTTGGCGGACGACGATGGAGGAGCGCGAGGCGTACATATGGGCACTCGAAGCGAGCGGCAATGAAGCACTTCCTTCTTAACGGTTTAGCAGGATACGGCTCATTGGTTGGTACACCGTGCGCCTACGGCCTCTCGCATTCATGATCCGTGTGCGTGAGTGCGTGAGTGCGCGAGCGAGCGCGCGCGCGCGTCTCCTCTCTTCCGTTTTTGCACTCCCCTCGGCACTAACGCGCGACAGCTCCTATCGCTTTTTATTTTTATCCCCTTTTTCTCTTCTAGGCCTCTGTATTTTTCCTTTGTACGTGCAAGTGTAATGGGCAAGAGTAAGCTTCCCCGAGTCTCTTTCGACCAAATACTCGTGGCTACGCTACTCGCATTTCACGTTCCCCTCCTTTTTACACGTCATACACATAACAGGCTAATTAGCTCAAGGTAGCCTCTTCCGACTTCTCGGCCAATTAGCTATAATATTTGGCTCCTTATTATTGAAATTAAGATACGAGTGTATAATGTTTTCTCTCTTCTATGTACACGTTGCATCGTTTATAAATGAATTCAATTTTAAAAATTTTACAAGGTATTGTCTCTTTATTAATAAGCCTATTTTTTTTATAAAAATGTCTTGATACATATATTATTATAAAATTATGAAAATACTTTATATATATATTTAAATTCTCTTTAAATATATATATAAATTTAAATAAGTTAAAATTTGGTTAGAAAGTAAAGAGAAAATGGGATGAAGTTTATGTATTTTCAGATTCAACGAATTTAAATTATAACGTAATATTAGGCAAAATTAATTGATCAATTTTCACGAGCCCACAAAATTCATTTTACTAATAATTTTTCATATCAATTCTAATTCTCTTTCTCGTAATACCTTTCCTAAACCCTTTTACGCAAATAATAAAATAATTCAATCGAACTCACTTCTAAGATTAAAGTAATCGGACGTGAAAAAATTCGTTAGATAAACAATTAGCCATGAATGATATGAAATGCTCTACGTGCTCAGATTACAATATTAATCAACACTTTCTTTTGTAGGAAAAATAATGTCTAAAGGTTTAATAAGTAAATGTATAATAAGTAAAAAGCAATAAACTTATGAAATACATTTTTAAAATGTTCGTAAAATTTTAGTACTTACTTCTTAATCATTCAATACAGCAAATAATATTTAATATTTATATTACGATATTTATGTAGAACATTCATTAGAAAGCAATTTATGCAAACGGTATTGAAATATAACTAAATTTTGAGAACTTTGTGCTCAATAAATTTTATTAATTACATTATTCAATATAAAATTATTATTATTCAATATAAAATTAAATAAATGAGTCGATGATTTAAGAATACTTACCGGAATTTTGCTACTTTTTAAAAAATCTCCGAGTGCTTCGAGAGCACCAAGAGTCGATGCCTGCACGAAGACACCTCGATCTACGAGTTTTATTTTACTTAAGGCATGAGTCAGTTCCTTATCAATCTCCTCTTTGAGAATCTCGATCTCATCTGGTTTTTGAGCTACTACAAGCTTTAATCCTAAAAGTGTTAATGATATTTAATAAATTATCAAAAATAGAAACGACTTTATTGCAAAATTTGCTATTGTTAACTGCTAATGTGTACCTGCTATAGCTTTTTCCAGAATCTTTGCAGCAATTTTCACTCCCTGAGCTGCTTTTACTACACGATGTTCTACATACGCACTCTATAAAAGATAAATTTTGTTAATATTATTACCACTTGTGTACCCAACTAATTGGATTTACAGATTTCTCATTAGAAAAAATATATAATTATAGATAAATGCAAGAATATAAAACATTTTTAACATACGACAAATTACTAAACTCTGCGTAGACAATGTATGTAATAAAATGTGTGTTTATGTAAAATTTTCTCATTGGCGTGAAATCTACTTAAATTTAAAGTATAATCTTTAAAATTTTTATTAAAAAAAAAATCTTTTAACTAAAGATACAGACGTTCAATTTGTTACATAAGTTGTCAGTAAATGGGTTCTTCGTTAATAACCGAAAATTGTCTTTAAAATTACCTTGACTCTCAGTTCTTTTAATGGCTGTGGCATAAGAAGCGACCGAATTTGTGTAACAATTGGCCCATCTGTACCAGCTACAATCATCGTGTCACCCTCTCGAAGGATCCCATTGAGTAAAATACAATCTATCGTTGTACCAAGTCCAGGAAGGACTTTAACTTCTAACACAGTAGCTTCTAATTCCTCGCTGAACATAAGTCGTTTGGCCAGAGGTCCCTGACAGGCATCGACAATCAATGCCAACAAATTTCCCATACCTTCTCCTAAAATTGATTTAATTTTTCAAAGCATTTTCTTCTGAATAACGAACAATTGTGAATTTCTTTTTATTTGATATTTTTTTCCAATTTATTTCTTTAGCACTAATATTAGTGACCAAGTTAAAATAAGGTCTTTAAAATAAATCTTTACATTTATTGAAAATCAAGAAATCTTATTATGACAAAGTACATATTATCATGTATCATGTTATTTTGCAATATGGTAGTTAATTAGAAAAAATATTTCAACAACAGCATTTTTAAAAAGTCGATAAACAAGTAGCGAGCCAATTTTACATCATTTAAAATGATTGTCTTACCTGTTATGGCACTCGTTGGAACCAAGGATACATAGCTTCTAGGGTCAGGATTTTCGTAAAATATCGCGGCATTAAGACCTTGTTCTGCAAATTGAACGATCACATCTTTGTACCGTTTCTCGAATTCTCGTTGGGTACCAACCGCTTGACTTTTTATAATATCCTGTACATCTCTTCGACTCATAGTTTGCCAATCGTATAACCTACAAGGAACGAAAAATCATGGCTGTTTTCAAGAGCATTAAATGTCCCATAGGAATATTTATAAATAAAATTGTACGTTCTTACCTGTCAATTTTATTCAGTGCGACGATAAATGGACATTTTTTCGTTTTCAAAAGATTGATACTTTCAATTGTTTGAGGCTCCAATCCATGCATAATGTCTACTACTAAAATCGCTATGTCGCAGAGAGACGATCCTCGATTCCTTAAATTACTGAATGACTCGTGACCAGGTGTATCGATAATTAGCAGACCAGGAATTTTGAAGACTTTACTTTCAAACTTAAAGAAAATATTATTTACATTATATAACATTAGTCGTACTTTGTAATTATTTGTTAATTTACGCGTCTACGAGAAACATATTATTTCAAATCGCACTTGTAACAAAAAATAAAAATTAATTTTATATTTTAGTATGATAATTCTTTTGACAAGTGACTCGTTCTACTTACTCCCTTAACGTGTTTCGTTGATTCCTGAATGGCATGAATGGGGACATTCGTTGCACCGATTTGCTGTGTGATTCCACCAGCCTCACCATCTTGCACATTTGTTCGTCTCAGCTTATCGAGAATTTTTGTTTTTCCCGTATCTACGTGACCCAATACACAGACCACAGCAGCTCGCAAATTATCCAAAGTTCGCTTCTTTTCTGCTTCGATTCGTCGATTTTGAATCTTTTCTCGCACTTTTCTTCTTTTTCGTTCGGCATCAGTCGTTTTATCTTCTACCTCACTTTCCACCTCACTTTCTTCTTCCGAAGCAGAATCCGACCCTTCGCTCCCCGGATCAGACGATTCTGACGATTCCTCATTATCCTCGGGTGTCGACTCTTTTTCAATACCTTTAGAATCTTTTGAAAGCTCCTTACTCTGCGACTTCTTCGTCACTTTATCAGATTTATCTATTGTAAAATCCATACGTATTTATATAATTTATAGTACTACACAGTAAACATAATATGTAAATAATAAAATGTCAACACGGTAATTTATAATACACAAAATTTAAATTTAAATTTAAATTTAATAATATCTTTGGCTATTCAGTACTAATGGTGCAATGAATTGCAAATAATTTATTATTAAAAAAATCTTAAAAAATGTTTTTATTCAAATAAAATTATCTTATCAGGAAGATGGATTTTAAAATTTAATTTTTCACTTTCTTTTCATTTATAAAAATATCTTATTAAATTCACTGTTGCTGTGCATTAAGAATCGATTGTATTATTTCTAAAATATAGTATGTTTTACATAAAAAAAAAACTTTCACAAATTAATATTTATGTTAAAAAATAATATACCTTCTTCTGCTTCGTCTTCGCTGCTTTCGGCATCCCAAACATCTTTAACAGCTTCTTCCTCTTCTTCCTGCTTTATTTCTACTTTTTCTTGATTATCAACTATTTCTACTTGCACCTGTTCGGCTTCAACCTCATCAGATTTTTTAATTTCTTCTTTTGCTTCTGCACTCGTTTGCTGTTTGAACTTACTCGGCCTTATTCTTGTTCCTAAATAATCGAATATTAATGATAAATTAATGTATCTGTAGATAACAAATTTAGATTACTGTTATCTACTTTATTACCAGGTCTTGGTTTCTTTTCACCAGCTTCTGGCATTTCAAGTCCTTGAGCTTTTAATGCTTCGAGCATAGCTTGTGCCCTAGCTTGAGCTTGTTTTTGTTTATTAGTTAAAAGTTTGCCTTCGGCTTTTAGTTTTTCTTTTCTCTGTTTTTCTTTAAGCTTCTTCTTTTCCTTTTTTTCTTGCTCTTTTTGAAGTTTTTCCAAACGCGCCTTCTCCCTTTCGTCTTCCAATCGTATTCTCTCCTCTTCTTCGCGTTTTAATCTTTCTTCTTCTTCCTTCGCTTTCTTCAAAGCTTCTTGCATTGCAGCAATTAATTTTTTTCCTGGCCCTTTGCCTGTAAAATGTACACTTGTATTTATTTTAAAAATTATTAGCACAATAATAAAAATATTACTTCAATTAAAAATAAAAGTTAATCAATTTACATATTAATTATTTACTGAGACCCGCTAACGGAACCTATATAATATTTTCATTTATTTTATTTTTAATCTAAACTAACAAATTTTTAATTTTATTTTAACAATTCTTTTTTACATCTTTTTTCTAGTATCAAAATTAGTATAAACTTTAAAACATAAATATAAACTATAATAAAACAAAATTAAAGCATTATTTTATACCTTTTTCTTTTGGATCTTCTTTCACGCCTTTCTTTTTCTTTTTTTTCCCTTCATCTTCTGCTTCTGCATCACTAGCATCTTTTTTAGTTTCTACAGACTGTTCTGAATGTTTTTCACTAACAGTGTCTTTAAGGATCTCGCCAACATCAGGTTTCTTAATGGCTTCCTACGATAAAATCATCGTTTAAAGTTTTGAAAACAAACATTTTATAAATAGAACTATATATTATACATACAGCTTTTTTTTGAGCAAGCTTTTTCTGTTTTTCCCTTTCTTTTTTTTCTTTTTTCTTTTGTGCAGCTGTTTTTACAGTACCTCCTTCTTCAACATCTATTGCATCTCCTTTATCTACTTCCTTTTCTGCTTCTTTCAACTTCTTTTCACTTAATGCTTTATCTTCTGTTTCTCTTTTTTCATCGTTCAATTCTTCTTTTACTGGTTTCTTTTGTCCTGAATATTCCATTTCTAATTCAGCAAGAACCTTATCTATATCTTCATCGCTATCATTACGTTTTTTCTTTGCTGTAATTTTAAATCCATTAATGAAAATTATAAAAATAAACATTTCTAAGTGTTATTATATTGAAAAAAAATTAGTAGAATAAAAATTTAATATTAAAAACAGAAAAGACCTTTCTTAGTTTTTTTAACTTCTTTTTGAGATTCTTGTTGTTCAGATTTTTGGTGTTTTAATGGTTTACTACGTTCTATGCTTTCCTTTTTACTTAATTCATCATCTGATATAGGAGGTGATACTGCAGGATCCTCGTTAAGATCATCATCCATATTTAATATGGCAAAACTAACTTTCGGCGCTATAAATACGAAAAGAAAAAATTAATCGATATTCTTAAATAATTTAATATATAAAAATATTCTAACCTTTAGAAGATACATTCTTCGTTATCTTTGATGGAAGAATTTTGAAATCATCTTCTGAATCAGAGGCTTTTCGCCCTTTTTTATCTTTCGTTTTTCCTTTTGGTTTGGGAAAATCATCATCAGACTCATTATCGGAATCTTTCTTTTTGTTTTTCTTTGCATTAGATTTATTTTTATTCCTCACTTTTGATTCATCTTCATCGCTTGCATCGGAATCAACAGTTGTTTTCCCTTTTTTTGTCGTTACCTTTGATCTTTTTGTTTCATTATCAGAATCATCTCCTAAACTTACTTGTTTTTTACTTTTCCTTTTATTTTTACTTTTCGATACTTTCCCTTCATCCTCATTATTAGAATCTACATCCACATCTTTATTTCCCTTTTTCATTTTAGTTTTTGATTTTGATTTTTCTATATCTGATAAATCATCATTAGATTCAATAGATAAAGCTGTAAAACCTTTTTTGACAGATAAATTTTTACGATTTTTTTGTTTACTATTTGATATATCGATATCGGAATCTGTTTCAGAATTGGCTTTTCCTTTTCCTTTATATGAAGGTAAATCATTATCAGAATCATCTGCTTGCTTTTTAAATTTCTTATCCTTTTTAGAAGTTTTTGATTTTTCTACTTTGAGATCTTTGAGATCTTCAGTTAACTCATCAATGTCATTTCCTTTTTTCTTCTTATCTTTTGATTTTTTGGATTTAATAGGTTCCTCGTTAGCAA
Organism: Ceratosolen corneri; assembly: GCA_030522565.1. Taxonomy (NCBI): domain Eukaryota; kingdom Metazoa; phylum Arthropoda; class Insecta; order Hymenoptera; family Agaonidae; genus Ceratosolen; species Ceratosolen corneri. Next base: position 8,347 of record JAPYYT010000920.1, read on the forward strand.
CATCATCCGCTTGAATATCACTGTCACTAAAAACACAAACATATACATAATTATATATAAAACATTATTAACAATGATGCAAATAAAATACCAAAAATTATAGATACTTTAATTTATTACATTGTAATTTTTTGATAAAGCAATTTAATATATACTACTATTTAGTTAACGCATCTAAAGATATTTAATTTTATACAATATAGCTTTAAGATTTTAAAACTTAACATTTACATTATGATAAATACAATAAACTTGCTATTTACACTTCGTATATTGTACTTCGCATAAAATACATTTAAACATATAATTAAATAAAAAACCTATGCATATAAATAAAGCATAAATATTAAATGACAATGCAAATAAAAGAAATAAAATTTAAGTATAATTAGTTATAATATAGTTCTTAAAAAACTTATCTTAAATTAGTAAATAATACTTTCAATTATTTTAATAAATAATTAATTTCTGCTATTTATCACGATATAATTGACAAAAACAATTTGAGTAGATTAAACTAAAATCTGTACATTCTTTTTGAAAATCACATTAAATTCTCTACTGATATTATAAACTTATTTGTACTGCAATCATTTAAAAAAATGTTGTGCATCAAGAAATGTTTAATACATAATTTATATGTTTTGTTTTTAAATATATTACCAGTAAAAGAAATCATGTAAAGCTAAAGGACAGATATTGTAAGCTCATAAATTATAAAAATACTGATAAGTCAATGCATAAAGTAAACAAGTACATATTTTAATGCGGTTTATCCTACCAATGCACATTAATTTATATATGCACATATGTGCACATGTGTGCACACATATTTAATTTTGCATTTACGAGTGCATGCTAAAATGCAGATTCGATATACTTCTTTTTATCAATCGAGTAAAATTGACCTAAAAATACTAAAAACAATCTAAATAATATATAAACAAGATATCAGTTCATAAATATATCATTTTAAGAATGCAATATTTAATAAATAAATTCAATATTTGACGTCAAAATTCTTGGAAGTGTTGGAATTTTTTTTTGTTTAGCACCTAAAATCTCAAACCTAACCTACACTAAGCAGATGGTGAAGGACTGCTCAATTTTTTTATTCATAAAGAGATCCTAGGATTCCTTCCGCGTCAATAGGACTAATCGAACCCTCGGCATAAATGCAAAATGACCTTAACAGCAAGTCAATGTCAAATTGAAACGAATTTTATCCGAAAATCGCAGCGGCTTCAGAAATAGAGAGGTTGGAATTACATGCACGTAGGCTCGACGAATTGCCATAATTCCGAAAATAAACTTACAAATCGTCATCCTTGTCAGTTCGTTTGCCCTTCTTCGCCTTCCCCATTTTCTATAATAAACGCCAATCACTGAATTTTACAACTATTTTCCTACCAAGTCTTCACTAGGCTCGAAATTCTATACCAGACGAAAGCAACGAGAGCTGTGATATTTGATTTTTCAGAGCAGCAGCGGCGATAGCGCAAGACACCCAGTAAGCTTCAGCTTTGGCACACACCGGTTTCTCTCTCACTCCCTCACATCGTCTCACTACATTTACAAGCTACAGTCTCGCGAAAACATATCCAATTGACGTAGTCGCCTAAGCGTGCGAAATCTGAATACGAAGTGAACTCTTGAGTATTCGGCCAAGCGTATCGAGGAAATCGATTTTAAAGTCGATATAAGAAGCATGCAAAACGTTTGAGTGGCCAAGCTTTCGAGCTCACTTTCGTTCTTCTAACATTTTTATTTTACTTTGATTTATTTACGTGCATTTCGTGACCCTCGTCGTTATGATTATTGCAATCCCTCGTTGCCGCCGCCCCCCCCCCATCGTCGTCATTAGATTTTATTCGTAAAACCGATTATTTCTAAGCTTGCAATCAATTATTTATGGTGAAAGATAATTTTAATAGTCTTCTTAAGCACGTCTCTTCATCTTTACATGTGCATTGAATTGTTTCTTGGTTCAAGTTTAGAATCCATAGGCTTCATTAATAAAATTTTTCTCGGTTACCTATCCCAAATTTCTTTTCGTAAAGAAAATTATAGAATAATATATTGCGTTATCAATTTTTATATATATTGAATGCAATAAATTTAAACAAACTAAAATATTGCATTTCTTCCGTCTCCTCGTTATGTGCGTATAATTACACTACTTTTGCTTACGTTGCTTTCAATTTCAATTGCACACAACGTAACGAGGGATATTACAAATTTATCTACATTAATTAACATTTAAACTTAATAAGTATCTCATAATTAGAATTAAATAAGTAGATAATAATAATATTGACGGGAAAGTAACATTTGATAAGGTTTTGAATTGTTGTGCAATACAAATGATGAAAAATGTTTTATAGATTTTATCGCAAATGAAATAATCGGCAGTCTACGCTCTATAAAAGCACTATAAAAAAAAAAAAAATTAAGATTTACATCTCTGTAATGGATATCAACGATATGAGAAAATTCTATTTTAAATTGTACTCAAGAAAATTATAAAACTGTCGAATGCCCCACCCACGTCAACCTTTCATATTAAGGAACTAAATGTTACACTTTCCATTTACACTGTCATGAGCATAAATTTCTTTTTAATTTTATCATTTATTCAAACGCGTATAAATATTTTTCACTGAAATATTAATTTTAAAAATAATTCATTTTAAGATATTGTCTTGCAATAGACAGAATTTATGATGGAAGAACGTTTAACGATTATGAATGTAAAATGCCCTGAAGATTCCTTATTTTCATATAGATTTTATGAGATATGTACTTTTACGTAGACGCATAAAAAAATATAACTGTAAGTATGTCGTAACATATGTAGTAAGCCATTTTTCATATTATAAATATGTTAATGCGTTGAAAAATTAAAAGCGTTACTACTTCACATTTAATTATTTATTTTTATAAGAAACATAGGTTCATTTGTATAAAGCATATGTTTTTATAATTATACAATTAGGAACACAAAATTTAAGAAATTGTTTCACAAGAAATTACTATAGGAGAGTATAAATGAAATACATGGTATTAAAAAAAACTTCTTCTTAAAGAATCAAACACCACTGAAAGATCTTGTAAAAGACATTGATAATGAATTGTTATAAAATTACAAAATCATTAAATTTAAAATTAAGTTGGCATACGCACTCATTTAAGATAAGGTTACTCATACAAGATATAATTCAAAACAAATAATTCTCCGAAACAATGTAAAAAGTGTTTTAATATTAAAATCCAAGGAAATCAAATAGCAGAGAAAATTATTAAGAGTATAATTTTTTACTGAAAACAGATAATTGAAGTCTTCTCCAATAATTGTAATGATAATAATAATTGATTTAAATATCAAATTATGTAATGGCCTATAAGTTCCTAGAGCCGAAAGAAATTTCTCGGGGCTACAATAATGTTGGCTATTCTGCTATTAAATCGACTGTCTTCAAAGTACAGTAACAAAGTATATTAAACACGTGTTATTCGTAGCTAGTATTATTATACTTTCATTGGCAAAATATTTTAGAATGTTTTTTTATATATAAGTCATACCGGGTTTCATTGTCCGACAATTTTTATCAACAAATACTAATTGCACAACTTGATGAATGCAAGGAATGCATCAAATAATTAAATCAAAAGTCCCAAAGACAAATTATAAAAGGCGATGGTGGTCATTACGAACCGAGACCAGGTTATGTTTAAATGATTTTGACATCTTTTAAAAAATAACGTTTAATAAATATTCTTCAAATATTGATAATATTAAGATTGTAAAATTAAGAATATGTCGACTATTCAAATAAATGAAACAGATCTGGACGATCCGAGATATCGAATTAAACCACTGCAACAAATGATTGCCTCCTGTACCGGAGCTCTTATTACTTCGTTCTTTGGTAAGATTATGTGCGGTGAAAAACCATGACTGTTATAATATTTAAAATTTCTCATCCTGTAGATAGTTCGTTAATTTATTAAACAAATTTTCTCTCTTAATTTAGTGACTCCATTAGATGTTGTTAAGATTCGATTACAAGCACAACAAAAAGCAACATTGTCAAATAAATGTTACTTATATTGTAATGGACTGATGGATCACATTTGTTCTTGTGCAAATGGACAAGGTGGTGTTAACGTATCAACTTCGGTTAAAACAAATGGCAAATTTAGTGGGACCTTGGTATTATTATGTAAATGTATTAATAATAAATTTTGTCAAATGTATTAAGTACTTAAATGGATTGTAATTGTAGGATGCCATGTTTAAAATTAGTCAAACAGAAGGGGTGCGCTCTTTATGGAGTGGATTGAGTCCTACTTTGGTATTGGCCGTGCCTGCTACAATTGTATACTTTGTTTCTTATGAACAGTTACGATTTTATATGAAAGTAATAGTTTTTCTAATTCCACTTTATTTTTTGCACACAAAAGTAACATTATGTTTTTATAGCTCAGTGATTTTTGAGTACATAAGTAAATATAATCAGATGAAATTAAAGTTATTTCATGATTTCTTAATAGTTGTAATGAATTTTTTTTTTTTCAATATTTAAATGACCAGTATTAATTTACATTAAAATTTAATCAATTATGAATAGTGCTATTAATTTTCTTTTTTGTACAATTACTAAAAACAAGGAAATGTTACTTGAATTTTAGTTTGAAGCCTAATACTAATTCTTATTGAATTATTTAAAAAGGATAAATATAACGCAGTAAAAATAAATACAGCTCATTCAGAACAACCATTTTGGATTCCAATGGTGGCTGGAAGTACAGCAAGAATATGGGCTGCTACACTTGTTAGTCCACTAGAACTTATAAGAACCAAAATGCAATCGCAAAAATTGAGTTATGCAGGTTCGTTTTCATTGAATATAAAACTTTTTTAATGCATCTTATTGTATCGTCTATATTATATCTTTAAAATATTATAGAAATGACACAAGCATTAAAAATAGTCATACAGTATAATGGTCTGAAAGGATTGTGGATGGGTTTAAGCTCTACACTACTACGAGATGTACCGTTCAGCGCAATTTATTGGTTCAATTACGAGAGTATTAAAAAATTGTATTCTGATTCTCAACAAAGTTTTGTATCCAATTTTGTGTCAGGAGCTATAGCTGGTTCTGTACGTTTAATCATTAAATCATTTTATGGGCATACATGAAATTACAAAATCACAATATTCAAATAAAATTAATATATTTATAGATAGCAGCCTTCATAACAATTCCTTTCGATGTAGTTAAAACTCATAGACAAATAGAAATGGGAGAGAAGCAAATTTATTCTGGTAAATAAAAAACAAAAATACAAATTAAAAATTATTTAAAAAACAATTAGAACAGTAATTTGAGATGACTTATTTATTGATTGAACATCGTAATATTTCTAAGAAATAAATTGAACTAAATTTCATATATAATTTGCAACAGTAATGCAATGATTTTGAATGAAAATTGATATATGAAACATTACTGTATAGATGTATTTTTTAATATTATTAGTCACGTTACTTTCTAATTAAAAAATAATCAATTTATAAATAGATCGTTACATTGAAGTAAATTTATTATTTTTAGATAATCCAAGAGAGTCTTGTAGTACATGGAAAACTATTAAAAAAATTTATGCTCAAGGTGGAGTGAAAGGATTATTTACAGGATTGACACCTAGATTGGTCAAAGTCGCCCCCGCTTGTGCAATTATGATTTCTACGTTCGAACATGGAAAGCGGTTTTTCCAAACCCATAATGCCAATCGTGCTACTGTAGATATAAATCATAATATTCAATGGTTAAATCAAAAAAGAGATAGTGTTTAGTTATTTACTAATTTAAAATAATTATTGTAAATAAATAAAATACTTTTTCTACTTATTATTCCGAAACGTGTGAATTGTTATTGATTACAAAATTTGTAGACTATTATTTGCAAACATTTTATTGACATTTTATAATTTGAAGTGACTACCGCAATTGGTCTGTTACTTATGCTCACATGCGCATGCGCGCTTACATTATACACGGTCAAAAAAACCAATAATATTAATCATAACCTACAAAAAAGATGATTCCTTATATCATCTATTTATCTGCACGATATAAGTAAAAAAAAAATTGAATATGAATTTACAAAGTTCGATAAAAGTCAGATCTTGGTTATTTGTATTTTCGTTTGCAAGATAGATCTCATGGTTTTATTGTAGACTTTAATCTAAGTTTCTTTAACAAGCATATCGAATAAGAAGAAAAGTATTTTATTATAAATAAAGTTTTATATTACATTTGTAAAGAAAGGAGGTTATGTTTTTTAAAATTTAAGTGTTGCTGTTTGCTTGGACAAAATGAATTCTTTTAATTATGATAAATTCCATTTTCGGTTTTTCTCTTTTTACTATATAAATATTTGTAAACTATTTTTTTAATACTTTTCCAAAATAAGGAAAGTTTTTAATTAGTTGATGATGAGTGATAGAAATTTTGTGTTTCACATTCATTTCTATACAATTTATGTATATTTTTATATAATCGTTTAATTTATTGCTTTTTAACTTTGTATTTTTAATATTTTCATATTCCTAGCCTGTAGTAAAATTAAAAACACAATGGATTTTCGAAATATGTATATTTAATAACAAAAAAAAAAACTCAATATGAGACAAAAACGTTTAAAATTCTTTTTAAATTTTAATACAAACAAATTTATTAGTTAAAAAAAAAAATTTATATATATATTTAAAAATCAAGACAACTATATAAAATGGTAATAGAATGTGAAAATTTTGTACCACCAAATAAAAAATCAAACTTAAAAAAAATTAAACAGAGTGAAGTTTATCAAAACATGGATAAAATAATCTGTAATACAAATATTAATAAACATGATGAGGCTGTTAAGACAAGTTCTAAAGAATATTTAGAAGATGTTAAAAGCAACAATGTATTACTAAGAGTTTCCAGTAATTCAAATTGTTGGTGGTCTCATGATATTGAAGAAGATAAACATGATTCAAGGCAAAGGTGGAGTTTTGGTTCAGATATATCTATTGAAGCAGCAGAAACCATTCAAAATCGTTTATGTTGTTCACCAGTTGATGAGTTTGACTCTATTGTTAATAGTGAAAATGAAGACTTAATAGTAAATGGAACAGATGAAAATGTTGACTCTTATAAAAATTATATTCAAATGTCTCCTGATTGTTCACCAACTTTTAAAAAGATTGTATCAAATGACGACAATAAAAAGCAAACTAAAAATCATGATGTTGATACAGCAGATGATGAACTAATAGACTATTCTAAAAGATACACCACTGACAGTTCTATGTCAATGGTTGAAAATAAACATATTAATTCATCTCATATTCAACAAAGACAACAAAGAAATATAGTTCTGAATACTACAACCAGACGTGTGCCTGAAAAGAAATCAACAGCAGTCAATAAAGTAGATCCTTATGGAGACTATCCAGAAACAGATTTAGACCAACCAACTAATTATAGTTTACGTTATGCTGAAGAAGATTCTGATGAAGAAGAAAAACAAAACCCGCAATTTTATGTACGTAATTTATATATAATTTAAATAAATAATTGTAGAAAATTTGTACGAATAAGGAGGAAAATACTTATTAACTTAAATGATTCAATTAAAAGTATTTTAATTAATTTTATGATACTGTCTTCTAGATTTGTATAGTTTTATTTAACTATTAAAATATTTATAAATTCAGCATTTGTATTCTACAGTCAAATTTATGTTGTAATAAGAAATTCAAAAGTATTGTTTAATCGAATTTTTTTAGTGCACTGGGGATCAAGAAGATACAGTTAAAACATATTATACAGAAGGAACACCGTATCAAACACCTTGTAATTTTTCTAATGCTACATCTATATCGGATCTTTTATCACTTGAAGATATTAGAGAAGGAGATGAGACAACATATAAGAGACAGATTCTAAAAGAACGAAGGCAGGAAGCAGTTGAAAAATCTGAGAAAGCTGTTAAGGATTGTAGAAATCGGATAAAAAAGAAATATATTTCTAGGGATTCGAAAATTTCAGTTTTAAATGAAACAAGAGAGATAAACGATGAAGAGATTTGCGAAGGAAATATAAAAAAGCTTTGCACACCTCCGCAATCACCGGCTGAACCATGTGATAAGGAAAAAGAAAATAAAGCCGTGACTTTTAATGTAGATGAAAATTATGCACAAGAAACTCCATTAATGTTCTCTCGTAGTAGTTCTTTAGATTCACTGAGTGAATTTGAGCAACATTCGATTCATGACGATCATAGTTCTATAATTAGCGATCATAGTCATAGAACCAGTGGAGTAGTTTCTCCCAGTGAGTTACCTGACTCGCCAACTCAAATTATACCATCAAATACTGTTTTGAAACATATACATTTCCATAATCAACAGCAGCAATCGCCTAGAATCTCATTAAGGTAATTATATAAATTTATTTTACGCAGAATCATTTGAATTTGATTTAAAGTATCGGATTAATACCTACAATTTCTCTGTAAATTATTAAACTTAATTTGTATTAAATTTGCGTAATAAATTCCTCTCTACGCCAATAAAATATAAATATTCGCAATATTTATGCTTCGATAACATTAACATTTCAATACAAATGATATATGCAATCTTCAAATTAATTGAATTAATCTCGATATTTTTGATCCAATGAAAAGGCCAAGCATGAAAAAATCACATGCTCAACGCAACGATAGTGCTAAAGAAATACAGATGGTCGAGAGCGTACCTCGAAGCCAAGAACCGTCGTATGAAAAATCGACTCGATTAATAGAGTGTGGCAGTGTCTTTGAAGATGGCTTGGTAACTTTCAATGAGGAGTCAATGCCTAGCAAGATGCATACGACGACAGCAAGCAGCTTGAGTTCGCTAACTATAGATGAAGACGAGGGCAATGGTATTACCAATTGCAACAGTCGTCAGATAATGAATAAAATTGCAGCTATAAGAGTTAGAACGAGTGCAGCTGGTATGCACCAAGCTCCTGTGCAAAAGCAATATTGTAAGGACAGGCTCAGTGAAACGGACGAGTTGCCTTGCCAGCCTCAACACAACGAAGTCTTAAATAAACATTCGAGTATGGGTTTAAATATTTTCTATGATATAGGGAGTTTTGTGGCATTTGAACTTTCTCGATATTAAAATGTTAATAGTTACAAGTTACTTGAATAATTATATAAGATTTGGAACATTGTAAAATATCTAATGTTTAATTAATGCAAGTATATCGTTATATAACCCGAAGGATTTTAATTTTAACCAAAATTTTAATAAAACAGAAATTTGTTCTAATAATAGTCTTGTCATAAAATCGGCCCAATAAGTAAACTAATAGCTATAAGGCCAATTAATATTGCAGTTAATATGAAAAAAGTTATTCCACAGCTATATTTCTGATTCGGTAAAATCGATCGTTAATTAATTATTATATTTATAAATGTATACAGTTCATAATTCAGAGACTCCTATGGATCTATAAATTTTTAAAACTTCTGCTACTTATGGTTATCTATCATTTATTGACATTTATTGAAATGCTCAGGATACCGGAGTAATTGTTTGCTGACATCCCCTACCAAGGATAATGTTTCTTTCGTTAACCATCAAGAAGACGGCAATGAATACATGACCTATGTAAATAAAAATGAAGAGAGCAACACTTACAGGAACTCTCTCAAGTATCCCTGGTACGAGAACGAGTCAAAAAACAGCGACCAAAATCACTCGCACAGGTCTCCCTCAAGCCCTACCCCCAATGGCGACAACAAGATCGATTCCTTACAGAGGCTGAATGCCGAAGATGTCCCCGGCACCGACACAATAAGGATCTACTGTACCGAAGATACGCCGACGTTTGTCTCCCCCTTCGGTTCCCAGTCAAACTTGTCTGCCCTGTCGATGCTCAGTGTCTCGGACGAAAACCTCGGCTACAGCGCCAACTTCGAGGAGGATGAACAGCAGCGGTCCTTTTACGACGAAGAGAGGCCGGAGGGCCGATTAGATCCTTACGGTACGGACGCAAGCTCCGACTTTTCCGAGGAGAACGACAAGTGCTACGAGGACGAGGGCGCCTCCGGCAACACGAGCAGGAGGATCGACGTGTCGCCCTTTGACTCGCAAATGAACCTCGCCAATTTCTCTCTGCTTTGCATTCAAGAGGAGAGTGAAGAAGATGAGGCGGAGAAACAGAGGGACAACGAGGCTGAAAAATCCGTTAAAGGTGGCCATTGTGTCGAGGATGTTAATGCGTACGAGCGACTGTTGCGCAAGAATTGGGATTATTCTGACGAGGAATCGAAAGTTCTCGAGGAGTGCATTAAGTCAGGAGTGTCGAAGCTCACTCGTCGAATAAACACTTCCGATATTGATAAACGGCCTTTATTTTAGCAGCAATATTGTTACCAGCGTATTTAAAAGGAGAAGAAGAGCAAAAAAAAAAATTAATCTCCTAAGAATTATACTCTTGTTGTATAAAGAACAATGCATTTTACACTATAATAAATTTAATTTTTATATGTACGTTAGTATTTTTATTTCTTCCTTTAAACTTGGGAGAAGAAAAAAAAAGGCTCGACGCGTTTTCAATTGTTTATTTTACTTTGTTTTTTTTTTTTTCTTCTTTTCTTTTATAGCCAATCGAGAAAACATTTACCATAATCTCTTAATAAACACATTGCAAAACTCTAGCAAATCCATTTAATTCGGATAAAAATAGTTTTATTACACCACACACACACACACACACACAAGTACGCGTGGTGGTGTGACGCGTATTAAAGTGAGAATGCATTATTTATGTAATTGTTGTTAACATTCGTTGGTGTTATACGATCGCAATTGTTTTTGTCGAGCTCGGCTCTTACTTTTTGTAATCAATCTTTGTTAAGAAAACTCGTAAGACATCTCGAGTTGAAAAAAAAAAGTAATTTATACAATAGGTTTAAAAGATATTTAGAGTTGGTATTTTAAATATAATGCGCGTGTACCGTAACGGATAATTTTCATTTTATTCTTTAATCTCTTGGCTCGCATTTTTTTCTCACTTTCTTGAAATCATATATATAATTAGAATACAATCTTGTCTATAAAAATTATTATTTTCTTAAGAACGTCAAATGAAAGAAATGCCATGTGTGTAGATAAATAAGTTCGAAGCACTTTTCCAATGCGCAAATAAAATTCAATATTTTGCTATTTGTTATTTATTCTAGTGACGATATAATGAAAATCGAAGGAAATGAAATTGAAGTCGGACGTCTAGACAAATCGTATTGCACCCATCAAGGTCAGAACATATGAATCTAAAGTTGCGATTTTTTAAATTTTTATCTTATAATTCGGTAGCGGTACGAGGAAATATGGCCATGTACGAACAAAATGCCATAACACATTTTCGAAATTTTAAAACGCTTAAAACGGGCAAAATCTAAATTAAATTGTCGAACGATTATTATTATTATTATTATAGCTCGCGAATGTGTATATTGCACTTGTTATATTAAGGGCATACTTTCATTTAATTAAAAATGCAAATTCAAAATCGTAATATTAATTCCCGAAGCCTTAATAAACTGTGAATGGCGGCTTCTTATTAATTACATTCTTATTAATAATTCTCATAATGTATTAAAGTGAAATAAAGTAGCGATAAATACATTTAACTCGGCATTACAAACAAATATGCCTTAGACGTCAATGTGATGAAAGAACATAAAAACATTATCTAATATAAGCAAACACTTATAAATAGTTCACAAACAATTTTCTAAATGAATTCCGCAATGTACGCGTACAAATATTCGAGCGACAATTGCTCCTATTAAATGATTAGCAGCACCAACAACTTTTTAATTAGCTTATTTACTTGGATTTTAATGCGCTGTACGTACACTTGTTACTAAAATCACCGAAATAATTCTCATCTGCATTATTCTTTCGATCGCAATCAGCAAGTCGTAGCTTCACAGAGAAGCGACGCGAAATTCTCTTTTTCTTGTTTCTCATGACGGCGCATAATCTTCCAATTCATCGATTATCTCGTCTAATAGAAAAATGTACTCAAGTCCAGTATTTTGAAAATCATCTCAAAGTGCGACGACGAGGGAAAGCGCTGCTTTATGAAAAAGTTCCAATTGGTTAATCCGCTGGTCTCGTGCTCCTAAATCACGATCATTCCGCCTATAAGAAAAGGAAAGGCAATTCAAAGATGGCCGACGACGTCGGGACCGGAGTCCACGCCGCGAGAGGACCTCGGTGTTTGGTGTCGTTAATTTTGCGGATTTGCGGGAGGATTAATGACTCTCCCTCCCCCGTTCGACCAGGGCGATCTGTATACATATATAGACATATCATATAGCCAGATATCATATAGCCACATATCATATAGACACATATCATATATAGATAGATAGATAGATAGATAGATAGATAGATGTGTAGATGGATAGATATGTATATATATATATATAGAGAGAGAGAGAGAGAGAGAGAGTTGGAGGGATAAAATTTGTGGGAAAGAGTGAGAGGTCGAGGCGGAGTAAGAAGCGAAATCTCGGCCGAGCGTCGTCGAGCTTTCTCGCCTAGTGGAGCAGTGCGCGGGCCAAGCCACGTCTTCCCCGTCGGCAGCACCTCCTCGAGCGCCCGCCGTACGTCGTTGCGCTACGCGAAATCTCGCCCCGAGGGACTCGGCTCCTCGCCGATGCGCTCGACACAAGTGCCTTTTAAACATGGCCAAATTGAGGAACAGCTGATTAGCCGAGGGCGAGGAGAGTGACGCGGCTTGTCCGTGTTTGTCTGCTGTGCTCGGTAGGCAGCTCCGGAATTCAATGCCAAGCGGGAGGATGTTGGAAGAGCCGCGGCGGTCTCGCCCTTGACCTTCTTGGGTAATTTCAGCCTAGCTCGCGCCTCCTTTTGCCTTTCCTCTCTTTTTCTTTTTTCTTCGTAATAAATCGCTTGGCTTCGGTCGCAAAAAACGAGGGAGAAAAAAAACAAAGAGGAAACTCGCTCCGCTGTTGCGGCGCTGTCGCGTACCCGAGCCCGATAAAGCACTCGGAGGAAATAGTTTCGGGACTTGCGTCTACCATAGTCCTCTCGAGTCGAAAGCTTTGGGCTTTTCTTGTAATCGGGTGGCTTTCCGTTGAGAGTAGTTCGCTCGTAGGTCGCGTCCGTTCGATAACGATGGCTATTGTTTCGCTTCATTGTAATGGGAGAGTGATTCATGCAATTAACATTAGGTGTTGTCTTATCAGCAGCCTTTTTTGGATGAATAAAAATGACCCTGCCAGTTGGTCGTAAGCGCGGCTCCTCCGTCAGTTTCACCCGCGCCGCCAAGGACGACATCAACGATGTTACGGACGAAATTCACATCTCACTGGCCCCGTACATCCAGACTTATCTGGCTCACGGTGGCCAAGGTCTTGGTTGCTGCGGAATTGGATTACCCGTGCCTTTCGAGAGAGCTGCCCCAAGATCTTGGTGGAATCCCAAATTCGACTCGGAGATCCTGGAGGGACAGTTCAAGTGTAGCGCTTTCCCACAGATAAGACTGCGTTTCAGGTAACATTATCTTTCATTGGATTTTAGTTTACCGTGGCCAAGTGAATATTGCCTATTAAATACAGAAAAACCTTCTCACTAACATGAGATTCTATTTAATTGTTTCATTTAGAGGAGTTGCTCACTCGGACGATTAACTTTTCTTCCCAAATTTTTATTCTTCTCTAACGCAATGACAACTTCAATTAACAACGCTGCTTTTTATCTTCGCGCAAATGCATACACTTATTAATGGCTATAACAATAATATTGTACAATAACAACATAATAAATGCATAGGTAAATACACAACAACAACAACAACAACAACAACAACAACAACAACAACAATAATAATAGTAGCAATAAAAGCATTGTATATATATATATATATATATATTTTATATAATATGGTTCGATGGCTTTGTAAATTATTTAGAAATTTTTAATGTATCGGATGACACATTGTTATTTCAATTAATCTGAAATCGAATAATTTTGTTTAGGTATGCACTCACATACATTTTACTGATATCAGTTTCTTGGTTGGCTTACTTTGTGATCTTCGGCGTCGAAAGCGAAAGTCAATTTTGGCCAGCTATAGCAATTATGTTTTCTACCGTTGGTGTAGTGGTATCAGTTATTCTTTACATCACATACACGGATCATTACAGAACTTTTCTGTTACCTATATCTGTGGGAGTTGCTCTAGTACTTTGTTTTTTATCAATAGTATTTCTGGTGTTCGTGCCACCTTATACTGCCGGCTTAACATTAGTAAGTTGATAAGAAATAAAGTACAATTAATAAAAATAAAGAATAAGTATACATGACTTGGTAATGTATAATCATTTATATAATTCATAATAATGAGCCTTTCAATATTTTATTCAATTTTTTTATGGAAACTTTGATCAATTAATAATCAATTAATAATTTATAACTTTAACAATAAGCAGGCATTTATTTGGAGCAATCTACAATTTGTCGTTAATTCTAAGAAATAATCTTGAAATTCATTTTGATTCTATATAAAAGTTATATATGTAATCATTTTCATTGCGTTTATACATTTGAATTGAAACAGTATTACTCCATAAAAATTATTCTCCATAATATTACTTTACTGTTATATCTCAGTTTAGACATTTAAATTTTATAATGTGAATTAATTTTTTCGCGCACAGAGATTAATCTACACAGTCATGCAAATTTCTTATATACAATGCCTTGAATATTTATAAATAATATACTATATTGGGTATTAATTTCAGGTTGGACACTTTGCATTATGTTCAGAAATTTTGCTGCTTATATATACAGTCTTGCCAATGCCGCTATACATGTGCATGATAATTTGTACAATGTATTCATTTCTCTTCGAATTTCTCACTGCTTACCTCTATGGCTCAGCGACCACTAGGAGCGAGTACTTTGCTGAAAAAATAAAACCATTAAATCCTAAAGCAGATTTATTGAAGGGGCAGGATAATTTTGCGTCAGATCGACGAGAAAATGCCTCTTTAAACGATTCTACTAGTGTATCGAAGATAAAAGGAGTCTTAAATGAGATAAATTTGCTCATCAACTCTACGACCAGTAAGATTCCTGGAGTTTTACCTGTAATGGTGTTGAATTTGGATGACAAGCATGATCTGTTCAACGCCAGTGAAAACTTTAACGCAACCAATGTGTCACCGAGCACGCAGGAAGATATTAATTTTGCCATGATTTTATCTATTCGCGTCCTAATGCAAATATGCATACACTTAATCGGCGTGCACATCTTAATAATGACGTTCGTGCGTATGCGCGGCACTTTCATGAAGGTCGGTCAATCGTTACTAGTGCGCCGGCAACTTGAGATGGAGAAACAACTTAAAGAAAAGATGATACATTCGGTGATGCCACCTAAGGTTGCCGACTGGTTAATGGAGGAGAGCGAAAGGGAGCGCGAGAGAGAAGACTCATTAAAGAAAGGCTCAATACCATCCAATAATACTGATATTCGTTCGCTCTTTCGTCCTTTTAATATGCACTCGATGGACGATGTCAGCATACTATTTGCAGACATAGTGGGTTTCACTAAGATGAGTAGTAATAAAACTGCCGAAGAGCTAGTTGGAATACTTAATGATTTGTTCGAGAGGTTCGACGAATTGTGCGAGCAGAATGGCTGTGAAAAGATTTCGACCTTGGGCGATTGTTATTACTGCGTCAGTGGTTGCCCAGAACCTAGACCTGATCATGCCAAGTGCTGTGTGGAAATGGGCTTAGGTAGGCTGAAGTGACTGTGAGAGTGAATTTAAATAGTGTATATTTCTGCATCAACATTTAAAACATTTCATGCATACAGTAAGACAATACAAATTTTTTACGTCAATTTCATTTAATGCATTCTAAAGCAAATTGCGTCAATAAATAATGCAGAATATGATGAATGATTTAAATGTAAAATAAGAGTTTCTTAAAGTTAATCGATAATCTTGATAAGTGCGTAGAAAAATATAAATTTAAATGTCAATTATCAAACTTTTCATAGATCTTTCATAGATATCAGCGACATTAAAAATATAAATTACATTTATTTTGAATAATACCTCCTCGCTTATGCAATTAGTAGCAATGTGAATGCTTATGTATTGCCGAAAATAAGACATAGTTCTTGCAAGCATCTTAAGGTTATTCTAAATAGTTTAAAGCAATTTTATGAAAGTATTTAAATAATTTTTATGAATAAAAATGCCAAAAACGTGGATTGATTGTAATAAATCTGCTTTATAAATCGCTCTCATTAGAAAAAGAAAGAAAAAAATTAATATCTTATGGCTCTTAACTCGCATATTATGTACGATTGATTTTTATTATATATTTGCCACTCAAGATATTTTTAAGAAAAAGTTAGTATTCGTTTGATATTTACTACCACCTCAACATACATTATACAGATAATCCATTCGTAAATATAATTTAAGCTTATTTGCTCATTTTATTCATTCATTGATTTTACAGTATTACAATCTAATGTGAATTTTGCTTTATTTTACAGCGATGATCGAAGCAATAAAACAATTCGACATTGAAAGACGAGAAGGAGTTAATATGCGCGTTGGCGTTCACACGGGCACTGTTTTGTGTGGGATCGTCGGTACGAAGCGATTCAAATTCGACGTTTGGTCCAACGATGTTACTTTCGCCAACAAATTAGAGAGCACTGGCAAGCCAGGAAGGGTACATTTGAGCGAGAAGACATTGAGCTTTCTGAACGATCAGTACCTCACAGAAGATGCAGAGCTTGTAAATGGTAATGCAGAACAAATAAATGGAATTGGAAAATACTATATGCAATACGGCATAGCTCTTACTCTATTAAATTGACATTAAATTGACATCGTTATTAAATTAAGCTATTAAATATTTAATTCTTATTAAAACATACGGCATTATTGATATTGAAATTGATTGCTGTCAGAAAAACAAAGGCGTGCAATGGTCGGATCAAATCTGTCCATTTATTGTATCATCAAAGATTTCATTCCCAAATAAGGATATTTGACTTTTCAAACTCAATGTAATGTAAATGCATTGGCTTCACAGGTATAAAGACTTATTTCATAAAGACTCGCAAGGCTGACTTTGTATCTCAGTTCATGAAGAATGTAAGCTCTCCAACGAGCATATCACCGGTACTCCACGCTCGGCATCGGCTCGCCTCCTGCAATAACCAGACGAAGCCGCGACCCCACTATCTGTACATGGTAACGAACACGAGCAGCTACCGGATGAAGGCCAACTCCCTTCCGAGTATTCTCGACTCGGATAACGAGGCGGATAGTAACGACGGCAAGGATGACGCCAACAAGTCGCCTACGTCGACTGCGAGTTACGGCAAGAAAAAGAGCAATCGAAGCAGACCGTGGAAGTACCTGCAGCGGCAAAGGACCACCGAGGAGATAACGCCCTTGGACACGGAAGTTAAGAAGAGCGGAATCGCTATGGAGGCGAGTCAGGGACTAATGGCCGCGGCTGCTAATGTCGACAGCAACGGATTTCAAAAGGTCAAAAGACACTCTCTAACGGACATTAAGAAGCTAAATATTATCAAGCAAGCATTCATTACCTGACGAGACAACATTTTCATTAAATAAACATCGCTTTCGATCACTCCGATACATAGTAATTTTATTAACTTGTAACGCTATTTCACTCGATAATTTATATAATTAACAAAAAAGTAGTCTACAAAATCATATTCATAATGGCTGATAATAATTGTAATATACTTAATTTTATAGGCTTAAAATGCTTTTTAAATTTGTAAGACTTTCATGCGCAAAACATTACAAATCAATAATTCACAAACTTCTTTAGCCAAAATGCATCAAACTCAAAAAGTCCAATTTTATTTCTAATAATTAAATTGGACATTGTGCACATTTACGTTCGTTAATACTTGTCAAATTAATATTAATTGCATTATTACTTTTTAGGCTACTGTTAATAATGGTATAGAAATGGATTTGAACGCAATGCCTTCGAGTCCGTTACTTCCTGGACAAGATACATTAAATCACGCATCTTCGATATGTAGTCGGAAGGACTCGGGAATTCGTAGCAACAGTAGACGTAGCAGTATACAGCAGCAGGTAATTTTTTTATATCAATGATTTTAATAAATTAATCTTTATTTTTTTAATTGTGGTTCTGCTCATTATCTCCCAACCAGTTGTTTTTAATGAATGGAATGGCTCAAGGTGATTTATTGGGACCAAGAGTGAGTGGTTATTATACATCGAATTCGACGCTTAATTCCACTCATGAATATTCATCATCAATTCCACCATATCCATTTCCTCCAGCTGTAACTGATACATTTGGCGCATGTTTCCATAAGCTTAGGAAGCAGTCAGACCTACAACTAATAAGGTGAGTCACATATTTCTTAAAATTATCCAGCTCAGAATAAAATATTATAAAAGTCTTTTTGAACGATTGTTTATGATTTTTTATTCTACAGATGTGTGCAGGACAATGTCTCGTCACAGCGTTCATACTTTGTTAAGCCACCCTTATCGAGTGTCACGCTCTTTTTCAAAAATAAAGAGATGGAAAAAGAGTATCGTGAAAATGCTCACAAAGCCTCCGAGAGCATAGGTGGCAATCCACCGACCTTAGCCACCTCACGTTTCAATACTTATTTAGATATTCTGATCTCAGCTCTCGTTTATACGAATATCACGATATCGTTGTTTCTGTTGTGCAAGCCCACTACTCACTATTTTGTTTTCTTTGGCATAGCTACCCTCGTACAAATATTTGCAGTGACATTGTGTATTCGTCAACTATTTGATCCGAAGTAAGACAAAATTGCATATATTTCATTCCTAAAGTACATGAGTTTTCAAATCTGTCTCTCAAAGATGTACACCTCGATTCGAATATTTATAATATACAAATGAGAAAAAAAAATTGATACATCTTAAACTTATTAAAAGAAAAAAAGAAGAAAAAAAACATTCAAATAGCTTTCGATGTTATAGAATTAAAGATATTAAAGAATAAGTTTCTTGTTCTTTTATAATATATCATTTTATTTTATTATCGCTTTAATTTATTTATTTATTTTATTTATTTAATTTACTTATTAATTTGATTATTCTTTTAAAATTTCGCGTGTCTCAATAAGTAATGTAATTAATTGGTTGAAGAACTTGAATATTCTTAGATTAAAGCCTATTAATGTTTCTTAACGCAAAACGTCCAATAATTGTAACTATATTTTAATACATCATTTATATTCAATAATTTTCTTCTAAAATAATGGTTTCGGCGTCTACCATTGATCTCTCTATAATTATATGACATTACTGCAACAAATGCAGATGTATTTATAATATATTAAGTATATTAATTAATAAGGTATATTAATTAATCAAATTGCAATATATGTTTAATTGTTGCAGCGCGATGCACGTCACTTTTGCCCATAACATCTTTAAGTTTTTCTCAAAATGGTATCCGTGGCATGTATGTGGAGCCATTCTCGTTGGCCTGCCCATCATTTCCATCCTCATGAATTTCACTTGCAATAGTTTGCATTCAAACCTTAAACATTTCGAGTACTACTACAGCTATCTTGTCGTCGTTGGACTAGTTCACTTTTGTAATTTTACTCAACTTAATTGTTGGATGAAGAATCTGCTTGTCACTATTGCAGGGATATTTTTTATTTGCTTATTCATGAGTCATGTCTCGTATAACCATCGTACAATAGTTACATTACAGCCAAATATCTTCAAGGAATTAAATGTCAAATTAGGTAAATAGTCTTTGTCCATTATTTATTATACCGTTGTCTAATTATGAATGCATTCTTAATAAATAAGATCTATAATAAATACGATCAATTGTAATATTTAATAGCTATTGCTCTGATATATTATTTCTTTTCAATTAATGTCAAAAATTATATATTATTGTATAGTTATCCAAGTAAATTACCAATTTTGTAAATTGAATATAACATTCGCATACTAACAGTAAAATATTCTGAGCGTACATTGGACTAATGAAAAAAAAAAAACCTATAAAACTAAAGATAATCGTTAAAAGATAAACGGTCTATACAGTTATTTTATAAATAACAAAATTTTATCATTGAACCAGGCAACGATTCCTCATCAGCAATAGATCGTCCATTATTTCCAATTTCTCCTCTGAGCGCGGATAATTTTCCGCTCTCGGATGACGTGAAACCGATGCCGTCCGAAGCTTTCAATAACACAGGCAACAACCTGCCAAAAGCAACTGACTCCGATACTGAAAAGTCACGCGAGTACAACGAGCGACTCTACACCTCCGAAGTTTTTCTTGACTTCGGCCTGCTGTTGCTGCTCGTTTGGTTCTTGAACCGCGAGTTCGAGATCAGCTACAGGCTGAGCTTCCATGGGAATGCCGTGGCAGCCCGTGACAAGAGCCGCGTCCAGTCGATGAAGAACCAGGCCGATTGGTTGTTGCACAATATCATACCAAAGTACGTCGCCGATCAGCTGAAAACTACGGCCAAGTACTCGCAGAACCACAAGGCGGTCGGCATCATATTCGCCAGTATCGTCAACTTCAACGAGCTCTACGATGAATCGTACCTCAGGGGCAAAGAATACCTGCGAGTCCTCAACGAGCTCATCGGCGACTTTGACGAGTTATTAGAGAAGCAAGACTACTCCAACGTTGAGAAAATCAAGACAATTGGCAGTACCTTCATGGCGGCGAGTGGCTTAAATCCTCAGGTATAAATGCTTCAGTGAGAGATTGTTGAAAGGCTCGTTGAAAGGTTTTTAAAACATTTTTAAAACATTCCAAAGGATTCCACGAGCATTTTAATTTAATGTCAATAGGCTGTGAATTGCGAATAGCTTGGATCCTCTTGTGCCAATGCTTTCGTTGATAATACAATTCTCAATTATACTTTTAATCATGGAATTAATGGAAACAACGAGCAGCCATAGAGCATAGAACTTTAGTTTAATGTGTGTGTTTAATTTTTTCTCTCGGTATTTCGGTGCACGAATGTGAAATTATTTAATTTTCTTGCCCTACATTTATGACATTTTGCCTTTATTTTGACCGCCAGGTTAGAGAGCAAAGCGAGCACGAGCACACACATATCTACCAGCTTCTCGACTTCGCGATAGCCATGCACAAGGTCATCTACGACTTCAACCAAGATCTACTTGGCTTCAAGCTGATTTTACGCGTAGGCTTCAATTATGGCGACGTGACTGCCGGCGTCATAGGTGCCACCAAGCTTTACTATGATATATGGGGTGACGCTGTTAATATTGCATCGAGAATGGATTCGACGGGCGTTGCCGGCGAGATTCAGTTCGCCAGTAACTGCTTAGACGTGATTTCTCATAGATACAAGTATGAGCCTCGCGGGCAGGTGTACGTCAAAGGAAAAGACAACATGAATGCGTTTCTTTTAAAGGGTAAGAAGAGCTGAGTCGATTATGTCTACCAAGCTTCATTCACTCATTATGACAAAGATTGAATAAACATTAAAATCTTTCGAAACTCGGCGAAATTTATATAAATGAAGAAGATAGAGAGAGAGAGAGAGAGAGATTGAAACGCCCATAATGGATGTCACTTATTTTCGGAAATAAAGGCATAGAATAGTGTTCGAGATTTTTATGAAGAATTGCAAATTTTATATCCACAAAAGATATATATATATACGGCAATTAATTAGATTTTTAACTTAATATTTTTAAGTTGAAAGCGTTCTAATTGCATAGATTTTGAAAGATTTTTTACAAATTGGTTGAATTAACTTTCTTTTTAATCTTTATATTTCGTAAGAAATACCTTTGCAAGCATTAATGGGTACATTTGTCACATACATTTTCTTTACTTTTTTTTTTCTTCTTTTTTTTCTTCTTTTCTATTTTATTGCTTAAAATATTTATTGCTTATTTATTTCAGTCAATAGTCGTATGTTTTAACATTATGAAATATGATATAGTCAATAATTTAAGATATCGTTTATTATAAATTATCATTATGATTATTCGCTTAATTTTAATTATAATTATTATTTGAGTTATTTTATAAGATTGAAGTTCTTTTTAATTTAACAGAATAATCTGAAAATATTTAATTACATTTTTACCCATAATATAAATGGCTAAATTATGAATGATAAATCTGCTGCAATAATAAATTTTATAAATAGACATTGTACAATATAATAACTGTATATAAAAAATTTAAAAGGATTATTTTTGAAAGTTCGAAAGCTCGGTTAGTAGGCGATGAATACGTATACATTATAAATAAAATTATAAAAAAAGAATTAATGTTGCTCGTTGCTTACAAAATATTTGAATTATCAAAGTTGAAAAAAGAAAGTTAAAATGTACATAAATATAGAATAAGACAATTATGATATCGAACAAGTACTTATACAATTTGATTTGCTATTAAATGTATAAATACGTGTGTGGTGTATTTGTACTCACTTTTAACTGTAAACAAAATAATATATATTTGTATATAATTGGACTTGAATCAAAATGTTAATCGTTAAAGATCAGCAAGCTAGAATTAGTAAAGTACAGCCTATTAATTTCTTTACACTTATTTATAAACAAATCATTTACGTTTAATTTATAATAACATTGGCTTAGAAAAATCTATTATCTTAAATGAAATATCTTTTAATCGTTAGTATTCCTGTATGAATATTAAAATAAATAAATTTTTTAATTATAATTCCGTTCGTTTATAAAAGTACTTAATGCAAGTGCTTCGAAAGACGATTTGTCATAATACGTATTAATATTCATTTCAATTGTTTTTGAAAGATCTTCTCACTTAAATGAGTAACGCTAGTAAAATGAAATATTTAAAATTAAACCATATACTTATCAACGACTGGTTTGAAAATATATACAATTATTTATTTTCAATTAATTATTATAATAAATTGATAAGTCACTTTCAGTAATTCCTGTGATAATTAACATTAAATTGTCTTTATTATTATTATTTTATAAATTACCATGCTTTCTTTGGATACATTTAATTTTCAATCCATCTGTACAAACTATTAAGAGTGGCCAAATATACCTTCTCGGTAATACAGAGATATAATTTAAAGAAACATGCAATTTGTAACTCAATTAGTTCGATTGTGATATATGTATGTATGCCTTAAAATGCCTCGTTAATTACTTGGAAAAGCAAAAACTCAAAATACACAAGATGTATATTTATTGCAAGATGTTGCGTTTGTGTAAATAAAAATCAGCCAAAAATAATTCAAGTAATGCCACAGCATATGATAATTGAAAGTTTGTTTTTAATATACATGTAATATAATATAAAAATTACGATATCCGTTAAAGTAATCATCAATCCAATTTTGAACCTCGCGTTCGAGTGTCTTGTTTGTAATTATAAATTGATGATGAACTTTTTAACCTAACAAGATCTGCACGAAGCGGTAATTTATATCGAATAATTTTATTGATTGTACGATAATCCAGAGCATTATTGTGGAGCTGTTGAAAATGAGAATATAAAATTGGATAATTTTGTAATGATCGATTACTGACAATTGACAAAAGTTTCATTCGTTTCGGCTTGCGGGAAAAGGAACTGCGAGTAGTTTAGTATAGTAGACTGATAATCATAATGTAACCTAAAATACTTATATTTTTTTGTAATATCGGTCTCTTTGTACATTTTAAATTATAATTCACTGGCCAATATAGAATTATTAATTGCGATCAAATTCAATAATATATTTATCCAGTTGTCTTGATTTTATGATCGATTTCTTTCTAGTCTTTTCAAAATATTGTTATATATTCCGTTAGGAAAAAAATATTTTTGTAAATATTTACTATACTTGTACCACTCGTAAGACCTGTAAAAAAATTTGACATTTTCAATTAATCAACTCTATATTGTCTTCCATAGTGCTGTCACCTTGAACCTATTGAAGATATTAATGATCATGTACGATAAACATATATCAATCAAATTTTATGTATCGCTGCAGCCAAATGCACGAAAGTATATATGAGACATATATGCCTGAATCCAAAGAAAGTAATATTATTTTCTTCTTCGTATTGTTATTATAATTTCTTGCCGTATGAATCTCTCGTTATGAATTAAGTTAAGATTCTCGTTTTATATTGTGGCATGTGCCACTTTAAAATTCAAGTTCCCTTATATTTGCCCGACAGAAATATTAATTATCCCCTAGGTTGCAGTAGCGAATTATTATTAACGTTACAACCGCAAGTGAAGATAGAGCTTTAAATTTATAATTTAAATATAAAAGTAGATACTCCTTGGAAAATCATTCTGACACCTTATCTATAATTTTACAAATTATTTAATTAGCAAATCGTCAAACTCTATTAACTCTATTAACAGTTTCATTATGTTTAAATGACAGATGGTTTTTTTAGCATAATGTAAGAAATAGTAACTAAAAAATTGATAGCAATAAATAAAAGAGCGTACTGACAACTGCGAACAAAAATTTTCTTTTCAGTTATAATTTTTTATTTATTAAAACTCATATTATTTATTAAATTAATCAAATTTTACAGATAATCTTACAGAGATAATTTGTAATACGAAGTAGATTTCTTTTTATACTTTGCATATATATTTTTAAATTATAATTTTCATTTGCCACTGAATCAATTTTGTGGAATGGAGAAAATTTTCTTGCTCCTCAGATTCATACATTTTTTAAGTTTTAATTGTTAAACCTATATTTTGTATCTGTAAGATACAATTTAATTGTCCTTTTTTTTTTTTTGTTTTTGTATTTGTTTTTTTAATAATAAAGTATCTAAATTGCACTGTTTATCATTAAAATATTTTATTATTAGAAATTTAATGTATATTTTAGCCCGATTAACTTGTAAACCTGTATTTGCCGCTATAATTAAGGAACTACCAAATTATATTTTTTGCTAACACATCTGCAAATACTATATAGGATTTTAGTATATCGATCATTGCAATCGCTATTAGTCAGTTAAATTTCCTTCAAGTGTTTTATTTCCGATATTAAGTGTTCAATGGTTTATTAAGAACTGTCACTTTTACTTTTATGCCCTATGCTCTCGTGCGATGTCAGTGCTAATGTGTAGTTGTAAGTAATATTCTGTTCGTGTTAAGTTGTTCCAGCTATTTTGTCGCAGATGAAAGACTTGGGATTAGCCTCATTTTGTCATTTTGCTTCATTGTTGGTATTTTGTTATTAGATCGGTAGCGTGAAAGAGCATAAGGAAGAGAATATTTTATGTTGAAGTTGCGAATTGTATTGCTGGAGTTGTGGGTTGATCGAATTATATAGTGAGATGAATGAAAAGTGCTCGATATTGTGATGTCTCAACTTGCGGCTAAATAGTGATTATTGTTTACAAAGGCAGATGGTGTGTAGTCCCATAATGGAATTAGCTTCGTAATTAAATATTTCTGTTCCTCGCTCATCGGTATTTAATAGCATTAGGAGAACGTATGGGAGAAAAATAATTTCTGCAAATGATTATGCATCCTTGCAGCATGCAATACTTATCAAATATATGTCGCAATAAGAATGTACACAGTTGTAATTACCATCTGCTATAATTTTCGTATTCCTTTGGAGCTCATTTTAACTCTCCGAGATTATGCTCGACAGTTATTGCTAAAACAGTTGTTGTTTACTTGAAATTGCAAGATATCAGGTTTCTTATTATTTTATAGATATCGACATTCCAAATGATTGTTTCTAAACTACAAGTGTCCAATATTGTGAGCAAGTTTATCATGAAAACGAAATATTCCACATATTCTTCAGATTCATAGTAATGATTTGTGCAAAGTGTGCTGTATTTTATATAATCTCATATAATATAATGCTATAACGTGGGAATTAACGTTTATTTATAGGAGTAAGGACTGAATTAATTTAAAAGATATACTAACGGAAGACTATTATTTCTTCATAAAAAAGCGTTTGGTGCTCTTGTAAATTTAATTCAATTTTTAAATTTGTTTATGTTAAGAAGCATACTTTGCAAACTTATTCCGTTCCACCGATTTTCATTTCATTGTTACTTTAATAATTTAATGATTATTTTCTTAGCAAAGCTTTTAAAACTAGCTATGCATAATTTACATTAGAGGAAAAGAATATTTAATTAGCAAATTATTAAATATCAAGATTATTAGGTACCCCTTAACAAATTAAATATTGAATTGGTAATTTATTAGGCTATAATCACTTGCTATAAGCCTCAAAAATTCATTATAATTCGTATAATAATTTCAAAAGTATTAAAATCGCTTAATGACAAGCTATAAATTTCTCCCTAGTCCAAAATTTAAGCTAACCATGAGTTTCGTTGACACTTGACGATATTTAACTAACCTTCTTTTATGTATAGGCCTTATTATTTTTTTTAGTATTTCTCGATTTTTAGTTTTTGAACAATCTGTACGTAATTAATTTTACATGTAAATATTTCATCTCTTACGCTGGATTTGGTTCAATTTGTGGCAAATGTGTCGCATATATGCTTCTGATATGCAAAAAGGGCTAAGTAGAGATGCGCACTTTTATAAAAGATCAGCGCTATTATATATAGT
>JAPYYT010000921.1:0-53013 GCA_030522565.1 Ceratosolen corneri
ATAAATTCAAGTATTAACCGTCTATTTTGTCTACGACTCTTTTTACTCTGCTATCTCGACCCTTCCACTATCTGTTTCTCCTTCACACATTCGTGAGGAAAATACACACGCTCGGGTCCACTCCCATTTCTGCTTTATCCGAGCCGGATCCCGAACAAATACAGAAGTACAGAATAAGGATTGATATTCCATTGATATTTAACATTTTGAAATTTATACTCATAATACTCTTCCCAATCAATTTCACACATGTATACAGACACAAATACAAACTCTTTTTCATGCAGGTGTCTGCTTTTTTTCGACTCTATGTAACTCTAAATATACATACACATAAATATACAATCATTGACAGAGACTTCATTTGATTTGAATCAATGAAAATTTTGATATGAATTTCATCAGATAATTATATTATAGAAACGAAATCAACTATAGTTTTTATTTGTTTTGTAATACTAATCGAAAAACATTTAAAATAGAACACTGAACTGGAAAATTATAAAAGGAATAAATCGAACCTGTTAGGGTTAGATACTATTCTACAAGAATCTAAATTAAGATTATCAAAATCAAGTATTGCATTTCATTCACTTCATTTAATTTTTAAATATATTTATAATTATATTCATATATACTTTATTTATAATAAATGCATTTAAGAGAATTATAAGTAAATAGTGATATTAATAATTTCGTAATATATAAAATAGTGTTAAATCTGTGCTATTAACTTAATTAAAAGTGTAAGTTTAAAAATTCTGTATATTATGATTTTCAAATTTTATAATATTAGAATTGAATTAAGTACGGAATTATGAATTTGGTTAAAACTTCGATTAAAATTTACTTAATAAGTTTTATTATTTTATAATATCAATAAACTATTAGCATTTTTATATTAAAAATATTATTAATTATTAAGTTTATGTTAATCTAAAAAAAAGGGAAAAAGTTGTATCATTTCTAGACAGCTATAACTAATTTGATTTTAATAGCATTCAGCATAAATATACATTATATAAATAAATAAATAATAGATTTGGAGAAATTAAAGTAAATAAGAATATAATATTATAATACATAACATAAACAAGAATATAACATAAATACAATATAATATCTAATGCATATATCATCCTATAGCTACTCCGAAATAGTCGGTATTTATTTATAAAACGAATTAAGTCTTTAATAAACATTTCATTGTCCAAAAACAAACACACATAAATACACGCACACACATACACACACGCGCGCGCGCGCGCACATAATATGCTTGTAATATATATTGTTATACTGTATTATAAACGTATATATTGTGTTATATTCTGACTTGAAAGAATGTTTAGATATCTGTATTCAATATGAGATTTGTTGTATTTATAATTAAAGTTAACTGCTCCGATTATATATATGTTGGTATTTCAACTTCATTTAGTTTTCATTATTTACTTTACTTGTCATCAGATTTTATTCGTTCATAATGTTTAGAACACATGCATATATCGTTTTCTTATATTATTTTACGAGAGCCTCAATCGGGTATTAAAATTAATAAAATAATAAAAATCAAAATTAATATGACATATGAATATGATAAATCAAATCTTTTATGAATAATTTTCTTTCGAATATATGATAAATAAAATGCGTTTGTAATTGACGTCAGATACATTTGTGTGTGTTAAATACAAATATCTATCGGCAAAGTAACAATTAAAGACTCACATTTTAAACTAAACAGGTATAATATGAAATACTAGTGCCTTTGCATTAATTGTCTTTATACTTTTAGTACAATAATCATTAAAAAAGTGTATGTTTTAAAGAAGAAATGCAAGGATCTAGTATATATTGAATCTGAAGTCTTTCTACAATTAGATTTCACTATGTAATTTCTTAAGTTGAATAATAACTTAAAAGATAAAGCTCATTAGGATGTGGACTATAATTAACTCGGGTAGTGTCACAATAATCAAGTTTAAAGATTTACTACGCATGTTAATACTAATTGCAATACAAATTATAATACCAGTTAGAACCATTGAATTGATCTTATTTTAAATAAAATTATTTGACAATATCACCAAAAATATTAATACTTTCAATGTATTATATCTATTTATTAAATATTTCTATTTTATTTTAAGGATTTTATTTTATTGAACAAAGAAATAAATAAATATTCCATACGGCAATTCATAACGTTGTCTAAGCACCTAGAAAAATACATATTATGGAATAGCTCTTACAAACGAATGATCTCAAGGTGAACAAGTACTAATTATTTTTTGTTTCAAAATACATCATGTAACTACTCCAAACTTTACAAATTCACTCTGAACCGAACGGTAGCAAAATGCAAAGTAAATTGAAATTTTGTTAAAACTACTATATATATTTATTTATTTTTCATAAATATCTCGTTATTTATATAATTTATTAATTTCCTTTTATTTAATTCATTTTTCAATTAAATGTATTTATAATATAATAATTTAAAAACGTTAAACAAGAAAATTATTATAACAAACTCGTTATATATAATTGAGTTATTTTATTTTATTTTCATTTTTTCATCAAACGTATTTATATTGTAATGATTAAAAAGTATTATAAAATGAAAGAACTGTTCGAGCAAAATTTCTGAATGTTCATTTTAATGATAAATATACAACAATAATGATAATAAATAAATAAATAATAAATGATAAATAATAGATAAATAATAAATAAATAATAAACAATAAATAAAAAATTAGAAAAATAATGACAAAGTTTCAGATAAATTTTTCGTGTAGTTTATATCTTTTGAGGCTCAGTTATGGCTTTTCATTTTTTCATTTAATAAAATTAAAAAATCCCAGAATAAGAATGTTAGAAAATAACACTCATGCGGACTGCAGTAGCACGGATGTGCAACACATATCATACATTCTGCAATTTAAATATCTTGCTTTATTTTTTTTATTTATTTCTTAAAAATAGTTTCTATTTTTATTGTGATTCACGCATATTCTTTTTTTTTTTAAATCGTGCATCATTGCTTATTTATTATATAAGATATTTTTATTAGTAGATTATATTACAGAAATTAATTGCTATAAATTTATGTCAAATAAATATAAGAAGATTAAAGAAAAATCAACAGTGATATTTAATTACGTATAGCTAATCAATAATGCTGTAAGTTAAATTATAATTAAAGTGTAACTTCAATTGTTTAATATTATAAATGTAACACCTAATAAGTGATAGTGTTTAAAATAAAAAAATATGAAATTTTAAATTAATATACGAATTGAACTGTATTAAAAACACTGTATCTTATTTTAAATTTACTATAAAATTATTGTCTAACTATTGACTTTAGAAAATATTGAAAGATAATTAAATATTTATTTTAAATTAATTATTATATTAATTAAAGCTTAGTCTTTAATTCATGTTTTTAAATTAATCTCTATAAAAATTAAAGAATAATCAAATTTATTATACAAATACTTAAACACCGACAATTTTTTATTAATATCTGGACATAGAAAATAAATTTATAATTTGATTAAAAAAAATTATTCATTAAATTAATATTGACTATATAAATGTGAAATTAATTAAAGTAAACATTAAAAATATATTCAAATAAAAAATATTAGTTTTATAAGAAATAGGTTTTATTCAAATTCTTTATACTACATTCTATAGCCTCTAATAACATAACCATTTAATTTTAATTTTGGATACTAATCCATTCCTTATTTTAATATTATTACATTGTCCTACTTTTAAATAAAGTATTAACAAATTTAATAAATACATAACATAATATGAATTATTTAAAATGATTTACTCATAGAGACACAGTGGAGATTATTTTGATTGCAAGAGGAAATATTAAGAGTGAGTCTAGATTAAATGGTATGTTCAGAAATTATACCTCAATTTTTTTTAAAGATATACATATTTATAATGAACACAAATAAACAAATAATTTATTTATTAGTAAATGATTAAAATAATTTACTTTAAATTAATTTTGAAATATACATTATATACATTAAAAAGTAGATTAATGAAAGATAGAAAAATATTTGTTAAATTTACTAGTATAAATTAAGTAAACTCCAAGAAAAGAGCAAAAATGATGATTCGTCAGTTGCGTTTTGTATATTCAACCGAGTAGCTGTTTAGAGTTACAATTACTGAGTGCTTGCGAAAAAACGAGTGTCGTAGAAGTTACGCAGAATACGGCGTTCACAAGCGGTTGCATGCGAGCCGCTAAACGCTACATTGTCAGCTGCGTGTTTCACAGAATTAGCAGAAGCAAAGAAAACTAGATACTTCGTAATGCAATTGACAAATGTATGACAAATTTTCAATATTGATTTTAATAATGGGCACAGAAATATAAAGCGTTTCTACACCTACTTTTATCTTTTTTATATTTAAAATTTTTATACACTGGGTCATTATAGCACACAATGTTGAATATGTTATTAATAATAAAAAATTTTATTGAGTTTACAAAATTAAAACATAATATATAAAGATACAACGACTATCAATAGTAATTGATTTTAGTATTTTATTAGATTTAGTATTTTATTTAGTACTTTAATAGATTATTTGATTTACGTAAAATATTAGTTAATGTATATAATCAATGTTCAAAATTAAAATTGTTACAATTTTATTTAATTGGCATCACGTTCATTTATATATATTTATATAATATATTCTTTGTAACCTTTTAAATATGTATTTATAAAAAAATTCAGTAGTTAAATATCTAGAACTATAAATTATGAACTTTTAATTTAACTTTTTAACACATTGATATTTTTTAGTAAACCTTTTTAAAATAAGACTGAACTAATATATGTATTATTTATAATTTAGATAACATTATACATAAACTTATTTAAATTTTCATCACATAAAATAATTAATAATAATATTTATTTTCAGAATTTAATGAATTAAACTATGAAAAAATATTTCTGCGTTTTCCTTTATCTTTATTATTTAACGTTTTTTTTTTTATTAATTTATACATTTTCATTTAGTTTATTAACAACACTTTAGTATATGAAAGAAATAAGAAGCACATTAAAAAAACTACATGAAAAAAATTCATTTTATTTTTTCTTAAAATATAATTTAGAACTTCTCACAAAAATTAAAGTATCGTTAATCTTTGTGTTCTTAAAACCGACAGATAAACTGAAATCCCGATTTCAATATTTGTCGGTTAAGAACACAATTTAAATCGACCTTCTAAAATCTGTCACTTAGCTGGCAATATACGTATGTATGCGAAATACAGCTGTACTTATATACCTGTAACAGTAACTGTAAGCTTATTATGGACTATCTATTGAGTTTGCCATGTTAGTATTTTATTACTCTTCTCAACCATTGACTCACGCATCTCAATATTATTACACTGTATATTATTCTATTCATTTGCTTTCTTGGCTATTACTTTCGTGAAAGTTGGACAAATGGAAAAATGCAGGGAGAATATGTATTTTAAAGATATATTTTCAGTTTTTTCATTAAAATATAAATAAATTAGAGAAGATTATTACTTTTAATGGGTAGTAATTATAAATTACCTTTTTGTTAAAACTCATTAATTAAGGAATGATTTTATACACTTACAAATGAAATACGTTGTTTTCTATACTCTATATGAATTAATCAAAAATTTTAATGATTGTTTTTTTTACTAATGATTTATTAATGATTGTCAGTTATATAAGTATTTATTTATAAATAAAAATCAATAACTACAGAAATATAATTATTTTTCTTTATAAGACTTACATCAGATTATTTCTATAATTTCTAAAGGAATTTTGTGTAATTTGTAATTTGTAATGTAATTTGTAAATTGTAATTTTAATTTTTAATAATTTGTAATTTGTAATTTGTAATTTGTAATAATATATAATTAATTGGTAATTTGTAATTTGTAATATTGAATAATTAAATTAAAATTAAACTAAATTGTCATATAATGCTTAATCATGTCTTAATCATAATGCTTAATATATGTACAGTTTACATTTAATTATAATTTTAGATTTAAAGTGAATCGCTGTAATGTATGTAGGTATATATATATATATATATATAGAATAAAGAAACTAAAACAATACACTACTATTTGTCTTATTGATACATTGAATATACATTGATACATTACATATTGAATAGCTAAAATCTAAAAATCTAAAAATGCGTATACACGCGTATACTTGCACGTGAGCGCATGAGGGCGCGCGCGCGTGTGTGTATGCAGAGATAGAGTTCTGAAAGTATAAGATAGGGAGAAGGAAGAACGATACCCGAAAAACAGGAAAAGGAAAAATTTATTTGAGTACTTTATAAGTATATGATTTCTGAGATGTTATATAAAATGGAGTGGACTACTACAGATTTGACGAACAAATAAGCAAACTAAACAATTAAAAACTTATATGAACAATTCCGTTCTTAACAACATTCTTAGTTGTTTAATTATATTCTTACAATTTTCAAATATTAGTATATTTACTCATATTTTTACAAGATATATAGTTGAATTACATTTTTAATTCCTTACATTATTAAATGCATAATAGATTACTTATTGAAATGTTTAATATATTTCAATACTAAAATATAGAGCAATCAACTTAAATATTAAAATTGTATAGGTGAAAATTTATAGCATAACCTAACATTGATGTCTTCGGATAACTAACAAATATCTTAAATTCTAAAAATATAACTATTAAGATTAAGCAAAGGAGTTTAAGAAACAAATGTTTAAACTAAGCGTCTCCTATCACTTGTAAGCTAATGTTACTAACAAAGCATTTAAATGCATGAAGTCTGCATCTGCTTATTACCAAAGCTCCGCGTACAAGAGTTTTCTCTGTCACTCATAGCAGGGGCAGCAACAACTAGCAACGAGCACACCTTTAGAATCGACGGACCGTAACAACGATATCCGTTAACAACATTGAACGTTCACTTTTATCACTGTTACTGTGCTACCAGTTGCTGGTAGCATTTTCCTAATGTTATGAAAAATGGGAGAAGACAATACAGTGGATTGGTGATCAACTGGTGAGCTACATGTCTAATACTATAAAAAATTGAGAACTGCTTTGCAAATTATGCTGTAAGAAAGATAATTCCTGTACTATGGCACCAGTTGTATTGCATTATAGTGTAGCTGATGAAGTAAGTGGTAGTAAACTACATAAAATTGAGATTTTGTGGATACTTGAAATTTTTTGAATGTCAAAGGTTTATATATGGATAATTAAACTATATTTCTTCAGATAGTTACATATTTTATTATTTGTGAAAACTGTAATATAAAGATTTTCGTAAATTTGTATTTATGAATTTATAAAATATTTTTGTATTTATTAATATACATAGTTATTTTGATATTGTAGTTAAATATGAATAATAATATATGATAGGTCAATGTGCGATAAATATAATTGAAAAAATAATATATTTTATTAAGCATACTGTATACTAAGAGATAACTATTTTATTACACCGTTTTTACGGTAATTAATTATATTATAGATATATACTTTTTATTATCCGATATTTTATATTTTGAATATTTATAGTTGAAAATTTCAAAAAAAATATAGACAGTATTAAGTGAACTATCATTTTAAAATGCATTAATAATTGCGTGTGCCAAGTTCATGATATTTCATGAAAAAAATGTTATTCTTACGTTTGAAGAATAATAAATGATTGGTTCAATGTTTAAAAACTGTTTTATGAATTATATTAATAAGATAATAGAAGTTTTATTTTATTTTAAAGATGAATTATTTGAATTAGAAATGTGAATTGTTTATTGAAAATAAAAATTCCATCTTATTGTACGTGTACATTGATGTGCAGTTTTTGTTGATAAGGACTTCAATATTATAAAAAAACTTCATTAAATACTATATACTACTTTTCAAATTTATAAAAAGCTGAATAATTAATAGTCGAAAAAATTGCTTGCGTACAAATATATGTTCTTCCTTGTGGTTATAAAATAATGAAGTAAAAGAAAAAATATTTGTTTGAAAATATGACAAAATTATTTACAAAGAAATTGTGAAATTAGGTATTCATATATTTTTATTTCTGGTAGGACTGTGTACTACCTGACATCGTGAATATACAATGGAATCGACTATATACGTATGTGATTATAGTTAAACAACTACCGTTCGGTGGTGTACTCGTTACAATTTACTGTTTAATTTACCTTTCACATGAATAGTTCCGGACCAATATATTTTGATCTATGATGATGTTAGTAGATCTTTTCAACGGCAATCAAATTATATGTGAATCACTGTCAACGGAGTAATGCATTGCATATATATAAAATTATTCGTAAAAAATATTACATGGAATGTTCATGATTTTATTATTTGAGATTTAATTTTTATGAAAATCCAAATTTTTTTTCATTTTATATTAACTTTTTCAAATTGCTATTATTTATATATGGAATTTTTTAAAAATTAATTGAAAATTTTTTAATATTTAATTGTTGATTCATATTCTAAAATATAATTAATAATTTTTGGTTTAATTTCAATGAGTCTCAAGTATATATATTTAATAGTATAATTATAATATTTCACATATATAATTTTAAATTAAACAAATAAAAAAAAACTTGTACAATATATTTTCATTATACTTATTTTATATAAAATCTTAATCAAATATACTATCTTTGTTATTATTTAACTGAATTATTAATATTATAATTTGAATGAAAATCACCGTAATAATTTAAAGGTTAGAAACTTACGGATCTTTTCGACGAATCGGAACCCTGCCGAACGATCTCGAGAGGAGTTGGTATCGATGGCCTGCCAAGATACCAATCCTCACGAGGATTGTAATTGTCGAGGAGCTTCAACAGACGCGGTACATTCACATAATTGTCATCATCGAAGTGACAAAACCATCTGTAACGTAAATGAAAATTATTAAAACAAACTTATCTATTGATTAAGAAAAAAAAAAATATATATATGTATTAAACTATGAAATATTATTGTAACATAGACTTATATACAAACAGATATATATTATTTTATATAATACATATATTATCTGTAGTAAATTATCTATAATTAATATAATTAATACCAAACATGTTATAAAATGAAATTTTTAATATTAATAAATTAATTTATATAATTATAAAATTAATTTAATTTTCTTCATTGACATAAATTCGAGACTTACTACTTATATTTGTTATTTTATATTCGACTAACTACTTGTATTCGATTGTATACAATAAAAAATAATTCTCAGATAAATTTGATCTAAATTATCTTAAAAAAATATTTTGTTCAAATATTGATAATAAAGATTTTATTTACACAAACACGGGAGTTATATATATTATATAATATACATTATAAAGTGCTTCTGAATTTTAAACTTAAAATATGTTAGTTATGAAATAATTTTTAATAATCATATACTATTGTTTAAATTGTCGTGAAGGTTGTTCATAAAAGCTTTCGCGTTAAACTAAATTGAATTCTCCACTTTTATAAGCTTCACAAGAGGATTTATAACTATCAGATAATTAATATTTTTTTAAAATTTTTTTTAAAAAACAAATGTACAAGTTCCTGCTCATGTAAACTACGGAATACTTTTAACTGAAGCTTAACTATGACATATAAAAATTGCTTCCAACAAATTTGATTTATAACGTAAACTATCTTTTACAGTTATTAGGCTCCTTAAATATTAATATTATTTAATACGATTGATATAAATATAATTTTATAATATAAATATTATATATAATATTACATAAATTTATAAATACAATTTTTATTTAAAAAATATATGTAATATTTTAAAATCGAAATTATAAAAAATATAAAATTATAAAAATATCGAATTTAAAACATCAAGTTATTACACTTTATACGTAATTAATATATTTAAAAACAAATATAGAAATCGAATTAATAGTAACAGACAAATAGTGTTACTAAAATCCTGAACAATACTTTAATAAGTTATTTCTGTATATAATTATATATATTCCTTTGCGAAGTAAATGCAACCTATTTTTCTTTTTACTCTTTCTTTCTTTCTACCTTTTTATGTGTACTGATTGACAAGGAGATGTATTCAGCGAGTTGAGAAAATCCCGCCTCTCTCGATTCTCATTCAGAATGTAAGTATATCAGGAAGGCAAGACCAGATATAATAACCACACATATAACTTCTTTAGAGGCGCTTAATTAAAATGATTATGTTTCTCTTCCTTTATTTCTGCCGTACTTTTAAATATAATTCAGCTTGACTTTTGTAATAGCCAAGAGTTGTCAAGAGAAATGACTGAAGTACTTACAATTTCTTATCTCGAGTCATTTTGACTATGGGACATGCGATCGTTTTCATTATACCCAGCGTATAATTCATCGTATATTGTTAATAAGTAGCTTTATGCGAAATTTTAAATTAAAATCATTTTGTTTTTTAATTATGCATTCTTTTAAAAATGATACGATGCTTAAATGAGAAGTGTAATTAAAATTTTCAATTTATTCATACTTCTTTCATTAAACCGTAGCAATCAATTAAAAAATTACTACTTCAAAAGTAAAATAAATTCTTAAATTATATATAAAATTATCTTAAACTATAAAATAATTTCTTAAATTTGTATATAATAAAACTTAAAAGGCTAAAATGATAGCAAATAATAACAGAATAATGCATCTTATTCATTAAGAATTTAATCCTAAAATATTTAATTTAATATTTAATTGATATTGAATTCCATATGATAACTATTCAATTATATTTAAAAAATTAGAATTTCATGACTAAATATAATTTTCATTAAATTTATAAATTTTTTTTTTTGCTTTTCAAGGAATTAAGATATTTTTTAAATTATAAATTTTAGTAATAATCATAATAACTATTATAAAATATTATTAATATAAATTTTTAATTTTTGCTATTTTTACTATTTAATTTAATAAAAATTTTTATCGATAGCCAACAAAAATAGATTATGTAGTAGTATTTTTTAAAATTATTTATATATTATATTAAAAACACTAAAAGATTATGATAAATACTTTTAAGCACTGAAGTTGTATTCATGCCAATATATTTTATTATTTCAAGATGCCTATGAAAATTATCAAAATTAAAAATATACTTTTTTTGCAATTTAAATTTCGATGTAAACGTACACCTAGACCTAAAATAAATTTATTTTGATTTTATAAAAAATAGAAGTTCTAAATATTAAAAAGTATGCTATTAGTATGTTATAATTTAGTCAAACTATTACTTATTTTACACGGATTTTTTAGAAAAAGATTTTTAAAAAATTCCAAATACATTGTTAATTTTATTACTTTTATAATATAACTATTACGCTTATATTAATAAATTAGGTGTTAGAATCGTACATTGTGTATTTATCTTTTTTACTCTTACACAGAGGAAATGCTAAAACATTTAAATCATTTAATATATTCATTATTTTTATCATACATTTTAAAGTTCTATTATTATTTTAATTTTATGTACAATAGATTTATTGTGTGCATTCATAATAAAATTTGTCTTACAGGTACACATGGTACAAGTAAATTTGTCACAAAAATATTGCGCACAAGATGCTGAGTCAATAAACATTATAAAACATAAATCCAAATTATTATCGACAATCTTGCTGCTTCTCCTTACAATTTTTACACGAAGTAAATAAATACTACAACATGCGTACACTTGGATGCATCATTTGCCTACGAAAGCAGGGAACAGCTGGCGGCCAAATACCCACGCGGCGTCGTTAGGAACGCACTCTGAGCAAAGACTGCGCCACTTATTCTGGCCCTGAAGCAGAAGACGTTTATACACACGGACATTCACATATGTAGTTATACAACAGCGAAGCCTCTTCCAACGGCGTAACCATCCCGATCTAGTTCCTGAGCAAAACAGCAATTACCAGCCACTCGAACGCCAACTAACTCGACTTGCCCAAGTGTAAGCGTAGCATATACCTACACGTGCGTACGAGATTTGTAATTTCTCTCTCTTTCTCTTCCTGTGCGTGCGTGTATATGTGTACGAAAAGAAACAGAGAGAGAAAGCAAGAGTAACATACGTATATATATCACTTAATTTGTTTCCACATTTCTGTTTTACCTATTTTTTTCTGGATGTTTTTTTTCGCCCTTCACTAACGTCAGTCTTTCCAATAGATCGCGGATGCGTCTGTCGATTTATCCTTTGGTGCTTGCGAGAAAAAAAGAAAGAAATAACAGAAAAAGATGGTAAAAGAGAATGAGACAAAGATATATATATATATATATAAAGATAGAACTCGTACAGTGAAGTACGTTAATTATGTAGCTAAGAAACGTTGAATGAAGGAATTAGATGAGTATGCACGAAGGAACTTAGTCGTTTTTGCATTGAGTGCAATCTACTAGGTATATTGGCATAAATTTTTTGTTCGATAGCTGGAACTAAGGTCTATTTCTAATTTTTATGGATTTTCGTTGATGCATATGCATACCTGCAGAAATTAGAGATAATTTAAATTCCTTGAGAAAAGTGCTCGAGACTTTCAAATTATATATCTATATTTTAATAAGTTGCTGAAATATTTTTTTCTTTTTTATCGATAAACGTAAATGATAAATTACGTGTTATATTGAAAGGTTAATAAAATTAGAAAATATAAAAAAGAATTAATCAAAATAAATGTATTTTGAGAATTAAATTTTCTAAATAATAATTTATATATTTACTTTTCTACTTTATATATACTAATTTAACTACGGATTCTGTATTGATATCATATAATACTGATGAAGTACATAATCGGTTATAATTTAATTGTCATTTGCTGAATACATAAATTATGGATTATCATAATCAATTTTTATGAACTTCTGAAAAATTTATTGTCTATCAATATATATATAATAACTGTGCGATTATATATAAATACAGTTAATTTAATAAAGATGATGAAATTGGTGTATTAATTAAATTATCGATTATTTGATTTCTTTAAACAAAATTTTGTTTTTTAACTTTTATTCTTATTTCGCAAGAATACTATATATTATTTATATAATTATTTTTAAAAAAATTGAAAAAAAATGTTTACAGATATATTTATTTAGATACATACAGGTATATATCGAGAACCCAATAGAATATCGAAAGTCAATAAATAATACTGCTTGACTTGATATTTGTTTATGAATATTTCTTACCTTTATGATTGCTAGATTTCCCCGAAAAGCCGATGAATAAACTGATAATATTCCACATATATTTTTTCTTTTACAGTAATTTTAAACGGTCGAGTTTTCCAAACATTGCACTCTAAAGGCGATATGATCATCAGGTGCATTGCAAAACTAAAATTAACGGTCACAACTTTCTCAGATCCCATGCGTAATGCCAAACCTCGTACGATTTGTTTTTACACTAACTAGATGCATATTTTGAAGAATGTAAACATCAAGCGCCGCCACGGACCGAAGCGTTGGTATAACATTTCAAGTGCCGACCCGGTGGTCCAACGCGCGATCGGTCGCCACTTGGATGCCTCTACCACCTAAAAGGGTGTCAACACTATCAGTTAAAAGGCACCAATGAAAGCTAAATAATTAGCTTTTAACTAATCACCGAAAATGTCCAGTCTCATAGATGTACAAGAAAAATCCTTCCTCAAGAGAAGCGGGTTGAAGACTTAAATATCGCGTCTACGGCCCGTTGCATCAGAACCTTATGAATCTCAGAATCTTTTTAGAAATCTATCGGCTTGCAATCTCTCAATACAAAGTTGTGTATAGTGAATAGTTCCTCAACAACCAGTGTATGTAATAAACTAACGGGGTTCGAAGACGCGCACTCAGAGGGAAACACGTGCTCTGGATCATGCTATCGCTAGACGCAAATGAAACAGAATAAGGCAGCCACCAACATTAAATTGCCCTGCACGCAGGTATTCGCGAGCAAGCACTAGCAGTGTAATCAAGGGAGCCGCTAGTGATGTGCAATTGATCTATTGATTGTTGAACCCTGTTGATCTAAAACTAACACAACAAGTCCATGCTTGCTGATATTAAATTTACGCCTAAATATTGTAGCAGTGTGGACTCAGTGATAAATAATTCTAACAAAATATAACTTTTTATATTTCTATGCATTCTAAACTTTCTTAATAATCCATTTTAAAATGAACTCGTAAGATCTTAAATAAGTTTCATTTTAATTTTGTGATTGCAACTAAGTGATTTATATATTTTATTAATTCATTTACATATTTTATTAATATTTATATATTTTATTAATTCATTTACATATTTTATTAATATTTATATATTTTATTAATTAAATTTTTCAATTAGTTTAAGTTTAATGAACCTTGGATAATTTTAAAATATTTACAAATTCTTTTCATATAAATTTGTATATTTGTTTATTACTTTATATAATATAAATTTTTTTACATATTTTGACATTTTTTAGATACCAAAATGAATAAAACTGTTATTATATAAATTTTAAGAGTACATTTTCAATTCAAATTCATATACGGACCAATGTTTCGTCAGGTCCAGATTTTTCATATTTACAAGCTTTTCTATATGTCATAAATAACGGTGCAGTATAAAGTAAGCATTACTACATGGCAACTAATCTTGTAAACTTCATCTCCTAATTAACTCTACTTTATAAATTTTGCTCCATGTATATATTCAACAAATACAGTTTCAATTATAGTACTAATTTTTTATACTGATTTTTTATATTACTTGAGTAAAACAGAATTCCATCTTTATACAATATATTTTACCATGTACCTATATATTATAAGATTACTGTAATTTATTTATAAATATATGTATAGATATTTTAAATAACTTTTATTCTCTGTTTTATTATCTATATTTTTAAGAAACTTTCAAAACGTATGCAGTTCTTTAAAGAGTTTAGATACTGAAAATATCTGAAAATTGAAAAAAAGTAGAAATTAATTTACTCGATTATATTTGCCTTCTTTTCTATTTTTTTTTTAAATTTCCAATTATTATACCATGTCTAAATTTAAATGTTCTATTAAAATTAAAATTATTTTAACTAGTGGTGTTATGATTATACTAATTTTATTCCACACGGAAACCGGAATGTAAAATGACAGAAGATGGCGAAGTTAATAATTATATTAAATTTTAAAATTATATAATACGTATTATAATAGCATTATCATAAATAATATATATGATATAATACGTAATATGTTGTGTTCGTAATTAAAAGAAAAAATTGACAAATTTTTCATTAAAATTAAAATTATTGATATGTTTAAGTGGATGTTCTAAAATTATAGTAGAGTAAAAATTTTATTTTAAAAAACTAGAAGTGTGTTTAAATAATTTAAAGTCATTGTAATAAGAATAATAACTTAATACTCAATATTGTGTTCCATATGCGTGCATGTATCGATCCTGTGAGCAATTCAATTTAACAATCAATAAAGACAATTGATAACGAACTATTGAGAGTATCATTAATTTTCGTCCGAAGACGAAAGGAAAATTAAGTCACGCGTAAGTACAAAATTACAGTCATTCTAATGCCGTAGCCAGCAAAAAGGAAAATATTTGCGTAATGTAAAAATACGCATTTATTTTGCTTATATTTCTAGTGCGCATCATACACTTAAATGCGTCATACGAAGTGAAGAGGAAATTCGTCAAACAACACTACTCTTAAGTCTCATATTAAATAACTCGTTCGGAAATCAACACTCTCATTATATCGCCATCCCGTGAATGTTGTAAAAGCTGAAAAAGAAATAAATAAAAAATAAAGTAGTCTGAAAAATACATTTGAGCGTGTATTATTCAACTTTTTTCATTCCTCTACGTGTATGTATGGCTCTGCTTATCAATTACCTGCCTTCAGATATTCTCACTACGGGATGTCCTGCTTCCGGCAAACTAACTTGTCCTTATTTTTCAGATATGCCACTTTTCCAATTATCTATCTTTATCTGCCGGACTATGTGTGAATTACACATCGTCTTACAGGTACTGTCAGTTTTATGGTGTTTTTGTGAAGAATGTAAGGATTTCAATTATGCTTCAAGTGAACAAATGATGTAAAGAAATGTTTTAAATTATAAATTCACTATTCGTTTTGTTTTTAAATATATTATCTCTTATAATTTAGTTGTGGATCTAACCCTCGAATTTTTAATTCTTAATGTTGAATCACTTTGAAATTTGTTACTAACTATAGTATATACAAATTTTTTATATTTTTTTATTTATCTATTTTCTAATACAATCAAAACAATAACAAATTATAAAGGTAATAAGCCTTCCATCTTCAAATAATAAACATGCATTT
This sequence comes from Ceratosolen corneri, assembly GCA_030522565.1. Taxonomy (NCBI): domain Eukaryota; kingdom Metazoa; phylum Arthropoda; class Insecta; order Hymenoptera; family Agaonidae; genus Ceratosolen; species Ceratosolen corneri. Next base: position 16,483 of record JAPYYT010000921.1, read on the forward strand.
ATCTTTAGCCAAATAATATATGACAAATAAAAAAGATAAATCAAATGCCTTTGTGTACCTTTTTAGTATTTTGAATATCGTTTTTTAGATTGTTTTAATTGACTCTTTTCCAAGGTATTTAAAGTCTAATAAACCTAATTAAATTATGATGATATCGATGAAAATATATTTTAGTACATTATGAAATAAACGAAGAGAAAGTAAAAATGCAAATGCTACATTAAAGAAATAAATAATAGTCACAAATAGAATAATGAAAAATCCGCTACAGAAAAGATATTAACATATGAAGAAAAAATAATGAACGTTATCTTATTAAATCCATGGAAACAAAATGTGTAAGGTATGTGTCACCGTGAAAGGAATACTATAGGTAACTTACAAGACAACGTAAGATAATATAGATAGAGGCAACTTATTTCGAACGTTGAACATTAATTTTTATATGTTTTTATTATTTTTATACTTACTAGTTAATAGTTTCTTACCTCTTAATAAAATATGATATAACTACATAAATAGAATCAATAATGAAAAAATTATAATCAAAGTATTGCCTTTTAAATTATTAAGTTTTTTTTAATATTCAAACCAATTAAAGATGAGAATACGGATATACATAATCTCCTAAAATTTCATCAATGAAAACAGTTTTTCAGAAAAATAAATATACTTATGCATTTATGCCAATCAGGTACTTGTCAAGTAATGAATCAAGGTAGTCACGTAATGCACCATGAGTTGTCTGTAGTGATTTGTATACGTAATAATTTCTCTACATTCCTTCCATATATATTTCGTCTTGTATATTTTATTTTATATATTTCTATTAACCTCGATAAGCAAAAATATTAATATTTATAAAATAAATTTTTATTTATAAATTAATTAAATATATTATATTTGTAGATGTTATTAATAGTTAAATATATAAATAAGTTTTTAAAAATTAATTTTTTTTATATATTAATTTTTAATCGTTTTCTCTCTCTAGTGTATTATAATGAAAAATTAAAAAATTTTTTGTTTTCATTTTATAATTTCGAAAAGTTGTTGAAAAACCATATTCTAAAAAAGAAATCCTTTAAATATATTGGTAAAATTTTCATCTTTATAACTTTGTTAGATTAATAATGCAATACTTTCATTCTTGCATAAAGTTTATTTCTTATGTTCAGCAATTACATTGCAAAGTATTAGCGCATTATTTACTAACCCTTAATGTGATTTTCATGAATCATTGACTCTCAAATCAAGGAGCTTAATTTTCCCACTACGGTGCTTGTGATTTAGTATCCGATCCGTTCAAAACGAAAATCTTTGAACGAAGTCGTTTTTATTTTATATTTTACAGAATTTTGAAATTATGGTGGTTTTATACAGCTAAAATATTCACACAAGGGAAAGATATTTCAATGTCACTTGAATTCAGATCATTCAACATTACCAACAATTTTTGTTTTCTAACATTTATATGTACATATGAATTCTATCAATTTATTTACCGCTAATTTTTCAATTTGATATTTGCAATCTTTAAGCTCTTATATATAAGTTCATTATACAGAATCGATGCGATCTAAGTCTTGACCTATCTCACATTTCATTATCAACTTTTCGCATTCTAAAAAGTAATATCTTCCACTTTTTAAATTTGTTGATTACTTTATCTTCCTTCAACTTATTTTTAGTATTCTTGCACTATTTAACTACTTCCTGTTTTCAGAAAAAGGTATATTTACTTTCATTATTTTAATACAAATTTTATGTCTATAAATCATCAGCTGTGTAAAATATAAAAGGTTTAGAAGGTTTTCAAAATCACTAATATATTATGAATACGAATAAACATGATTTTCCATCGTATTTCCATTTGAATATCAATATTCAAATATTCATACAATACATAAACTGTAGTTTTAATAATTCTCTTAATACAATCTTAAAATTTACTGTCTTTTTTACTAATTATGATTGTTACCTATATGCTCTATATATAATAATAAAATACTGTGTAGTAATTTTAATTAAACATGAATATTAATAATTATTTTATATTGCGTTAATAAATACTATTATAAAAAAAATTGTTCCACATTCCAAGTATATAAGCAAAGAAATCATAGTCAATACAGAAGGAACAGAAATCTATGGTAGTATTTGCATGAGGAAGGAAAGCCATCGCTGACTGTGGTATCACAGGGGAGACCCTAACGTTTTTACGACGACTGATCTGCTACCGTCGGCACTGTGACGTCGTTTTATTACCTTACTAACTAAGGAAAAACGGAGGTTATAAACGAATTACATCGCCAAGACGATTAACGTCTTTTTTCCTCTTCTCTTGCTCTCTTTTACTCTCTCGTTTCCTTCCTTCGTCTCAAACACACTTTCCCCTCTCTTACACTACTATCGTTCTCCCCTTATACCTTTCTTTTGTATTTCTCGTTCTTTTTGTCGATTTCTTGAAGAGAGAAAGAAAGAAAAGAGCGAAAGGAGATCCCGCACCCAGATAGGGGGCGAGCGTTTATTATTAGGACGGAACAGCAACTACAACGCAGAACTCCATACCTTCGCAACTCCTTTTCGCTTCAAGCTGATACATAACCCAAAACCGAAAACAAAATAGAAGAATTACGAAAGTATAATGTAGAATATAAACCTATTAAAAGGTTAGATACATGTTATTGCAAAAATGAATTTGTGAAAATCAATTTTAACTTATTTTTAAACAATCTAATGTCGACAAATTTAAAGTAATTGGACATGATTGTTTAGGTGTGATAGCTTAGTTAAAAATAATTCTTAAGTAGCAATATTATTATCATGAAATTGAAATAATTTTCTCTGAATTATTTCGAAATATTTCATTGTATAACATAGTAAGGCTAATAATAATTTTTTATAGACCGTCAATAATTTTATTAATGTTATAGAAACTGAAAGCTATAAACGAACTTCTCTATTGTCACTATTTCCCAGCGAGTTTAAAGCAACTGAATGAGTCAATGAAATGTACCATTCAATACAATTTAAACTACAATGAATTTATGTTTTTTGTGTACACTTTTATGAAAATTCAATTTCACGGTTTGAATTAATAAGTCATTTATTACAAACAAATCTCAATTAAGTAAAAATAGAATGTTATAAGATTAAATAGCAGTTCTTTTATTTTAGTCAGCTTTTAAGTAAAATTTGTCGGACTAAATGTTACACATTGTAAAAATCGAAATTACATTTAAGAAAAATTAATAAATAATTATACAAATATTTTTTCTAACTATCAATAAATAAAATAAATTAAATAAATAAATTGGAATGTCAATTTAAAATATTTGCGAATATTTTGGAAATAATGTTTTCAAAATCACAAAGGTTATTAATATATTTAACAAATTAATATAATTAACAAATTTATTCTGCCTTATTGATATAAATTCAGTATGCAATGTAATGAATTTAATATTATTAATGGAAATATTATTATTTCCAAAGCTTCTTTTTGAATAAAGAAATATATTTGATATGTGTAGCACATTTTTAAATTAAAAATTTCTCTATAAAACTGGTATTACATATATAATTCTATTATATCTATTATATCGATTCTAATCTAGCAAACTAATTTTGAACTCAAATGAAGCAGCTTAAGTTTTTCATTCCATAGTATTTTAATTTTATCATGATTTTCAGTTTTATATAAATTAACCTTCAATTGCAGAACAATGTCGATGCGAAAGTAAAAAAAGAGTTAAAGGGGCTTCCGCTAACTTCAATAAAGTCTCTGACTGTTGTCTCTCGCGAAAAAATACCTGCATATAGATGAAAGAAGAAATAGTTGCTTCAACTGCAAGCAACATTTTGTGACCGATCACCGGTCATCCGATCGCACTTACAACTAGTGTAAGTAGCGGAAGTCTCGTTTTAAAGATTGCTGAAATCTGACCTTACGTGTATATCCGACAAAACATACAAAGGTATTGTTATCAAGTTGCGAATTAATTATAATATCGATAATGATAATAATATTCATTATACATAAAAATCGTTGAACGAAGCTAGCTTTAAATGCATGTATATTGATAATTTCTTTTTTCGCTCTCATACTTTCTATGCTATCTAATGTTCCGTGTATTTTATTTTTATATATGGTTGTATTTATTTAAGGCAAATTGATTGAATTAGTAAGAAGGCATTTTTTATTCAACAAACTAGTTTTGTACGAATAACTGATAAGTTTTGTTATCACAAAGGGCTTATTATTCATGTTTATGTTTTCGTATTCAAGTTAAGAAAAACTTATTGTGGTCAATTTATAAAGCTCTTAATGCTAACTGGAATTTTGACTTTAAATGTTATTAAAAGCTAATCTCAACTGATAGAGGTAATTCATAAAAATTTATCTTAAAAATTTAAAGATTAAAATATTTATATATATATTACAGTATCTTTATGATGTTCTTTTTGTTCTTCGTATCAAAGTATCAATTTAAGTTATCGACGTTTTATGGTTCCCATAAAAATGATGAAACATGTAAAAGAGTTTTATTTATGAAGGACAAAGAAAGAAATTTCTAGAGAACCCATCGTAATATCACAATCTTTTCCCTCTTATTTTTTGTATTATCTAAAATCTATTTTTACCTTTCTTTTAATAAATGATAGAATCATAAGAGCTTTTTATTGATTCTTACACTGATAATTATAATTTAAAATAAAAAATAAATATTGATATTTTAGATAAATCAATAAGTTTTTTACCTTAGAAAATATTACAGCCTAATGTGTAAACTCCATAAATAAATAAATTGATAAAATATTAATATGAATTTTTTAATTTAAAATAAATTTTTTTGTAAAAGTATATATACGTTTATATTTATTAAATTTAATAACTTTGATAATCAATCAGTAAAACTGATTTAATATGACTATAGAATGTCAATAAGATAATAGAAATAATGAGACAATAGGATATTGAGAACAAAAGATTAAGATAAATTAATATACTATTTACACTAAATTCAATTTTTGAATAAGTATAATTACATATAATTTTCTGTGGATTATTGCAACGCATGTATTAAAATATAAAATAAAACATAAAATTTTTAAAATATATCAATAACAGATTTAAGGAAAAAAATTCATTACATCGAGCTAATTAATAAATCTACATAAATAATTTTTAACTTGTTTAATTAAATAATTTTCCATTTTTCAGAAGTTTAAATATATTTCTATATAATTAATGAAATGTAAAATTATAAAATTCACTATGTCAATTTTTTGTAATGTTCATGTATTTTTTTTATTTCTTTGTAATAAAGAGCAAAAATCTGTAAATTATCCTAATATAATAAATTTTTTAATGAAATATTTTATAAGTCATAATTTTGAAAAATTGATCTTCTGCTACTCTAAAAAATCAACGAATTAGCTCATTTATCACCCACATAAAAATTATACATGATGCTTTAGATGAGAAGCATGACAAGTTTCTTGAACATAAACTTAATGTAAAAAAGCAGGTTCCCTCGAGGTCTCCCCGAACCAGTTCAAAACCCAGACCTCGTACATCTGTTACCAGTTTCGTGTTATGCAGTTAGATGAAATATAAATTGTGGCTGCGGTGGCGTATCTGCGTGTCGCTAAAAACATTAAATGCGAAAGTAGAAAAGGTCAGCGATAAACACAAACAATTTCGTTTTAGATATATAGTGAAACTGCACTTCTGAACCCCTTGCATTTATACAGGAATAAAAATTTATGATAATATATAGCATGCTTGAAGAGGTAAATATTTTAATATACTTTGATAGAAGCAACATTATTATTTTATTTAAGAAAATATAATCTAGCAGTAAAGTAGTTGAAGAATTGAAATTGTCTTTTCAAAATAGTGTTAAAACCACTTTTTTGCATCATTTATTATGAAATATCAGTGATGAAATTCATTACTTATATTATAAGTAATATATTGAAGAAAACGCTTAAATTCAATTAAAATAATTATATTTATGAATAATTAATATGTATGTCAATGTGAATACGTATATTTTGTTGAATATAATATTATAAACAACACATAAATAACCATTATATCCTTGTTTATATTATTGACATTCTCCTTAGTTATGAGAATTCCATTTTCATTGTAGATTAACTAAAATATAATAAGTACAAATTAATTTATTCATAGTACCTTCACATCCTTTATATGATAATGTTGCATAGTATAAAGTTATAATTAAAGAAATACTCGATATGAAATTGTTATAATGTAAATGGCAGAACAAAGGGACAAAAGTTCCTCCGAGGAAGCATCTCATCGGTCTAGACCCAAGCTCGTGTCAGCTCGATCTGCGCACGTACAACCCTCGGGCCATGAATCTGAACTCTACATAGCATGAGATGAGCGTTAGAGTAACTGCTCTGGTTCTACAGTCATCTTCTTCCTTTATACTTCATCTTTGTTTGTCTAACCTGCCGCAACCTCAAAATTATTGATTAATAATGTCAAGGATTCATCAGGCGGAAAGTAAGCAATAGCTTTTCACGTTTTCTTGTATTATGTATAAGTAAAAAGGATAATTTTACAGAGAAGAAATGTATTTCCTGTCGCGAGATTATAACGTACTTTTATAGGCTCATCGCCTCATCGGATTTTCATTAATTTTTTTAATATTCACCTCACGCATTATTTTTCGATTTAGTTATCTGATAAGCCTTTAAAATTTAAAGCAATAATAATAGAGTCTCTTGATATCGTATTCGTATAAATTGCATTATTTAGGAAAACTAGTGAAGGAGTTTCAAGATTAAAAATTATAAGATAAAAAATTTCTTAAATTAAAGTCGTGAACTGAATTCAAAGTAAATTCGTTTTAAATTAAATCTACATTTTTCGAAGTAAACAATGTAATTAATTAAAATTTTGTCTTACAACTGATGCAGATGATTTATGATGTTATATTATTAATAATTAAAGTTGCATAAAATAGCAAAGTAATATAATGGTTGATTTGATTGTTCATTGTAATATCTGAACAGATATAAAGTAGTTGATAAAAATGCTAAATAACTTTCTAGATTCTAAGGTAAAGCTTAGATTCAACTAGCCATAAGCCACCAAGAACTATCGAGGTAATCGAAATATACATAAAGAAGAGAAGAAAATACGAGGAAGTGTCCGTACACGATTATTTTCATTTTGGAGTCGTTTATCTGGCGGACACGCCCTCGCTTCAAAGCATAAAACGGCGTGAATATCAACCTCCATAAATCTTCCACTCGAGCAAGCTGATTCAGCAGATATTGCGAACTGCATGCAGCCCTTCCTAGCTTCCTGCAAATACAGCGAATATACGGTATTTATAAAAAAAAAAATTGTACATTAAATTATATTGTATCAAACTTAGCCAGTTACTACGTATTAATAGCATTATACCTTTTGCTTATCATGCTATTATTATTTTACATTTAAAGCTATATTGTAATTTACAAATAAATACTTATTCAAATTCATCTATAGAAGAGATATAAAAACTATTCTACATTTCGATATTTTACACGTAGTATAAAAATTTTGACTATTTAATATGAGAGATTTTTGTATAATATATAAAATATAACAAATGTAGTAACTATTAATTCAATAAAAATTTCAATTGATGTAGTTTTTTACCAATACTTTATTTTAATATAGACTTTATATTTTGCGGGTGTAAACTAACGTGTGGTTATCATGTATTTTTAATAGCTCGATAAATATCTGTTTACCTTTAATACGTAGGTATTATTATCAGAAAAGTATATATTTAATAAATTTATATCTATTTAAATAGTACATAAAATTATTTTGAATTGTGAAAAGTTGAATGGAACAAAGATGTACTAAATTCTTATTAAATATGAACATTTACCGTTGTATATTTCATATGTCAATATATCAATTAGGGTCTGCAATGTACTTTAAAGTATACCTAAAAATGAATGTCCTAAATATGATTGCCAAAGTAATTAAATTTTTTCAATGGTTTTTTTTAAATACTCTAATGATAATTATTTTCTAACTAAGAGAAAATAGCCCATCATTTCATAAATAGGGAACAATTAAATTAAATATTAGGGACGAAATAAATCCTAAAGCGGGTATACTAGCGTAGACTAGTTAACAGCGGATGAAGCAATGAGTAGTGCACTGAGAGTCAATGAGAAACTTCCGGAGACCTCCCTAACCCACCTCATTCTATTTAACCATTCACCTATTTATTTATCTTTTTCCTTCGGTGTCGCTTGGTGTATTTGTGAGTACTTTATAATTATTAGTTACCTTGATGTATGTGCAAACGATGCGACGCGATTATGCTTGGTACGTTGTATATGCATAATCATAGTGAATTCAAAAATAAAATTATTGGCCGTATATGAACTCATTTAATTCAGTGATATATACTGATTAAAATTGTTTAATATTTATCGATCTTACCTCTATAAATTTACGTTGAGATAGTATTTGTAAGGCTTTCGTTCAATTTCGAAGTATCGAGATGGCTTTTCATAATTATTATCGATAAATTTTGCCTATAAAGCCCTTCTAAATATTTTAGTTTTTAAATAAATTATTATTTGATTTATTTTAATTTTTTTATTTAAAATAAATTATTATTGATTCCATAACCAGTCAATATAAGCATCGGGAAAAATACAAACAAATATATGCAAACTCCAAGTAAAGTGATGGTTGTGAGTATGATAAAATTAAGTATAATAAATAATAGTATTTTGTTAAATATAATGTAAAAATAAAATTAAATAAACATGTATCGTTTCTTTTTATACATCATTAATATTTAGTAATTAATAAATGTGATTAAAAGATTACATCAAGAAAAAAATAATCTGTTATAAAATATATATTCGTAGTTTTTGTTTATTATTCAAAAAATAATTTAATTAATTTTATACGCACACACATACACATAAACACATACACACTGTAATATTCATCAATTCAGAATATAAATAAGCGGATGTGTGTTTATATCTATATTTATAAGCAAGTACAAGGATATTACGTATGCTTAATCTCGTAATATGAAGGAAGTATTGCTTCCACAATGATCCCTTTCTAATATGATGCCTTCAATAAACACATTATGGAGTCAATGTATCCGGTCCCTATGCATGTAAACAATATAAATTGAGACAAATTAATTGCCCATAATTTATATATTCAAAAATATTGTAAAAACAATATAAAAAATCAAATCATTAATATTAACAATTAAACCGACTCACAGATAATTTTACAATCTAAATACTCACTAATTTTACAATCTCAATAAGTAAATAAGTAAGCAACTCATATTTAAATAATAATTTGATATATAATTATATTACGATATTATTGTAATCTGAAATTTATTGTATTGGATATTTCTTATATAACTTTCTTACTCAAGCACGCATTTATTTTAATTTATAAATTTTCAATCAATAATTACAAGTTAATTAAATTTTATAGTAACATTAGTTTTTCAAATACATTCAATTTGTATAGTAAGTTAAAGTTTTAAAAGGAAACGAATTTTATTTTAACAGCACTGTTGACTGCAACACTGCAAAAACAAAATTTATATTTATTTATTTATATATGGAAAAGGGTATTTCAAATTGAAAAAACAATTTTTAATATTTTTATAAATTGTTTCTAACGTGGTATCCTTCAAAGCGTTGAGCAAAAAATTAAATGAAAATCTAAGATAGAAATGGAGTCCAGTACTGGTGCGAGAGTAATACTCTGATCGAGCGGCCATTGCTTGTTAATCGCCGAAGGCTAATGCAATTCCATTGTACAATGTACAGAGTACATATAAATAATTTGATGTCCACCTACGTGTTTCTCCTTCTTCCTTGTCGTTCGTTTCATTGCTCATCGAGTTCTCGATAAAATCATTCGCATTGAGTACTCCAGTTTGCTTACTTTTCTTGTACCTTTCCAAAGTAGGCATCGTTCGTCATTATGTCAATAATTATTATTCATATAAATTCCTAAGCTTTCTTATAATGGATACTTACAAAGTGGGCAATTATCATACGCCACGATTAAAAAACACAGAAACAATGACCACTATCTTGTGATAGGACATGAACAGTATAAAAATGAGTTACCATCATTTGGCGTTCCATGATATTCAAGTATTGTAAATTTATGTATGTTTCTAAAATATAAATATAAATAAAATACAAATATAAATAAATATAAATATAAATAAAATACTTTTACAGAATTTAGTTATTATGTCTATTAAACATTAGGTTATCAAATCGTACAATGAACTATTAACCGTTAAATACACGTTTTAATTTAATATCCTATGTTTTAATATTCTACAAATTATTGATTTTGTTATGTATTAATTAAAATATTAAAGTACAATAAAATGAGTTTCTAAATATTATAACTATAAATAAATTATCAGAAAATAGATTAATGTTATTACCAGTAGGAAACATCGTTGTTTTTGAAAAATTCACAAAGTGATTTAATTTACAGTTTTTATTTTAATTTCAAACGTACTTTAAAAATATACTTTTTTCAATTTTTTACTTCCACCGAGAAAATTATAGGAACAGATTGTATCAATAGTAGCACGCAACATCGAAAAATGGTCCCTTTTCGATCACTTCTGCTTGACCGGTTGCTTGATTTTACTTTGTCTTTACAAATGGATATATAACTCAAGACACGCGGGCAGAGGTGCAAGCAATTCACCGAACACATTGTTATATACTTCCAAAATATGAAGTGTAAAAAAGCAAAACGTAAGTTTCAAATTATAAATTATATTAACAAAAATATTTATTAATTTATTTCTTAATAAAAATTCTTAATAAATAAATATTTATAGCTTTATTTATATAGTTTTAAAGTAATGTCGTACGTAGAATGAAGTGTAAATCATTATTTTAAGATTATGCTATTATTATTTCTAAAACAGCTATATTTTCTAAGTATCATAATTAATTTTTTATGAATACTTGTATATTTATCAATACTTCATTCAAATAAATACTCGCAATATAATAAACATTAACAATATAAATTATTTATTTTAACAATATTTTTTATATAAATATATTTTGTATTAATTGTATATGACTTCTTTACACTTTCAGTGAGTGGTATAAATTCAATATTATTAAATGAGAAATCTTTGTATTACAATAAAAATTAAAAACTATACTTTTTCTAGTGAAAATATTGTTAATGTAGCAACTTCGATTATATTTCATTCAATAGTGAAAATGCATAAAATCATGAGAAACTAATAAGTATGAAACAATGATTTTTTTATTTCCTTCAATAATATATTTTTGATACATATATTTTTAAAGACGTCTTCGACTCTATTATATGTAAGTAAATGAAACACTATACAAGTTAGTATCATTATCATTAACATCCTCATTTTTTCAAACTATAATAAATGTATAAAAAATACATGAATACTAATAATTTTTTTTTAGAAGAATTTTTATTTACAAGAATAGTTACAGCTTTATATATCCAATTATTTTAAGTTTAGTTTCATATATTTAGTTAAAAAATGTAGTACAAAAATATGTAACAAATTCATAAATATTTTAGATTTTATATAAAATATAAAAAATATCAAAAATTCGGTATAAATAATTTGTAATACTTATATTCATTTCGATTATACAATTACTACTATAAAACTAATTTGTCGTTGCCTAAATAACAGAAAAATGCTACATTATATTATTTTATATAAAATTTATCTGAAATACTTTAACACATTTTTTTTTTATTTAATGAAATATTTAAATAAAATTTATAATTAATCGTTATTGATATTTAAAGTAATACATTTATATTAAATTATTATTTAAAAAATAATTCAAAATTACTATATATATTTATACTCATTTTTTAATTTTATTTTTAAAATGCAAATGGTTTCTATTAAAATAAATAATTTGTTTTATACAATTAAAAGTATTAAATTCATTAGACCTATTGATATTTCTTCCAAAATTAACTTATATTAAAATTATACCATAATATTTTTAATTTAAATTTATTATATATTATATATTATCATAAGTTTGTAATTTGTAAAAAAATAAGTAATTTGAAAGAGTTTAAAATTTTGTGAACATTTAACTATAATTAAAAACATAAAAAACATATCAACTTTTAAAAATCATTGAATGATTATTTAAACATGTTTTTAATATTACTATGCATATTGAAAATTACTATTTGCATATTTAAAGTTATATTAATATATACATATAAAATAATACTCATTTATTTTCAAAGGTACCTCCAAAGATTTGCGACAAGTATTATTAATAAATTTGATCACCGATGATTCAAATTGTATTCTTTGTTTTATAAATCGAACAATTCACTTATATTGGATTTGTAAAATACTCAAAATAGAACTTAAAAAATTGTTTCGATTCAATCCTTAAGAATTCCACATATTTATTTGAAACTACATCCCAACCTCAAATCACGTGTACATTTTTTCATTTTACATGTAAAGTCAATATATTAAAAGATTCACTGAAATGAAGTAAACATCAGCGTTGTTGATGAGAGATAATGTGCAAGGAACCATTTAAATTGGATAGAAAGAGGGAATAAAATAAGGACGAGAACAACAACTGTTACGACAACTCGAGAATATACATTCTAACGTTGATCACAAGCTGAGTATCAGGTGCAAACCTGTTCCAATGAGGACTTGGCATAAACCAACACATTCACTGGGAGAGTAAAAGAGGCAAAAGTCAGAAGAGAATCTGTGATAGTCAAATCTGGATCGTAAAATATTGAAGTAGACAATGATTTTTCAAATTATTATTTTAATGCTTAAATGCTTAAAATTTAAGAAATCAATTTCTTAAATATCAAAAAAAGTTTTGACGTAGATAATGAAGAGAATTAATGTCAAATATATTATGAATATATATTAAAGATTATACTGTTTTATTATAATAAATAATATTATTTGCTAAAATTTTAATTCTACATTGCTTGATTAAAGAATCTGTTTTTTGAATAATTATCAATAAATTTCAACTAAAAATTCTTTGATCAATGAAATTAATCATGTACTTAATTTCATAACATCACACAGTAGTAATTTTGTCTAAGTAAGTTCAAATTTCTTATGGATCTATATATTACAATTCTTTTAAGCCAAAATATTTCTAAATGTTTCTTAGAGAAAATCATTTTAACGTTGCACATATATTTTATCTAAATTTCCAGTATAACGATTTATTTTTGTATCAACAAGTTTCAAATGAATTTTTTTTCGATTCAAATTTCTCATCGAATAAAAATACAACTTTGGTAACAAAAAAAGAATCGATAAAATAAAACAAAACTTACACTGAAAAAAACTTAAAATAAAACTTTAAAAAAATTAAATAAAAATGAAAACAAAAATTTAAAAAAAATAAAAACAAAAATTAAAAAAAAAAATTAAAACAAAAATTTAGAAACTGCGAACGACAAGACAAATATACAAGCTCCGATCGCACGGTAAATACACAGATTTCACACGACATATTACAGCATGCGCGCATATGCATATGAGCCCTATAAAAAGTTGCTGTAACATCGTTCTTATGCGACATTACCTTACGTTGCGAGTCTTCGTAAAACACGCGATCGTCGCAACCACGACACTTCTAAAGTTTCCTGAAAAATAATGCCTTTGCTTCCTCGTATATCAAAATAATTCCATCGTGATTCTCGTCAATGAGACTGTTTCTACATGAAGAATTTTAGTTTGTATAGTCATGCTTCTGTATAGAATGTTGATTTGCGTGAATTTATTCGCAGCTGCATCAAATAAAAACAGAATGAACGGAGCAAGAAGAAAAGGATGCAATAAATGGAATATAATGTAAGGGCTTAGAAAATTTGTTCGAATTTGTTCTTATTTGATACAGTTCACTATATTATGTTATAATTGTCTTATGAAAATAATAAAAAGATGTACTTTACATAAAACGACTATTAAAGCTATAAGAAATTTTATATTGTTTTGTGTTATGTTGTGTTTTCAGTTATATACTTATTTTTGAATTTAAAAAAAATTATATATATCAAACATAATCAACTATTTTAATGATTTATAGTACTTGAGGATTCATAATAAATTTAGAATAAAAAGTTATTAGCAAGTTAACAAGTTTAAATAAAATTTGAATAGTTTAAAGAATATGATTTAAAGCACTTCGTTCAAATATTTCCATTCTAGTATTATTATTAAATAGCTCAAGTAATAAATCACAAGTTTTTTCATATATCATAAATCAATATTATTCGTAAAGCTTTGAATCAATAATATACAAATTTATGATGCTATAGGTTTTTATAGAAATGATTAATTAATTTTATTGTTTGGTCAACAAAATATTTTTACATTACACTAACATCAGATTTATTTAAAACTTTTAATTTATAATGATACTTATAATAATAACTTCAAGGTAGAAATTTAACCAAATAAATATTTATATAAACATTTATAAATAAAGATGAAATCTAATGAAGTAAAGCTGTAGTAGAGACATAAGAAAATAATACTTTGAAGCTGTGAGAGATGTAAATACAAATATATTTTCAATGAAAAATAATAAGTATTAAAGTAAACATAGTAATAAATATACTCCATACGTATTATTATATTATGTTATACATATTTATTATATTATAATATTTATATATTATTATATTATGATATGTATATATTTATTATATTATATTATTTATATATTATTATATTATGATATGTATATATTTATTATATTATATTTACATATTATTATATTATATATACTTTATATATAAAGGACGTAGTGTGACATTCAAAAATTATTTAACTTAATAAACAAATATAATTACCTTAAATTTTTTTTAGTTTTCAATTTAGAATCAATATTTATAAGAGTAGGATATTCAAAGACAATGCATAAAAATAGGCATTAGAAAAAAATCACTTTTTTATACATTTCCTATACAATTTATATCTAAATTCACTATGTATAATTAAATTTGTTCTATTTCTTTATTTTTAAATAATATAAGCATACTGTAAATTGGAACGTAATATTTTTATATGCCAAAAAGCGTATTTAATTTATTAATCCTAATGGATAAATGTAATAATTTTCCATTTTATAAAGAACTCATTGTTTTTTTATACATTAAAATATGTTTGAAATGTAGAATAATTAAAATAATAAATTTTCTGTTTTGTATATAAATAAGAAAAAATACAAAGGCCAACATTGTATACAAATAAAGTGTCTTTTCCATTCAAATTTTCTGTACAAAATATTTATGAACATAAAAAAAGAAAAGAATTATTTTATATGTTAAAATCGAATACCAGTAACTATCATTATCATGAATACCATAAACAATAAAAATAAGATTTGCACCTATAAAAATAAGATTTCCATCAAGAATAAAAAATCTTAGCACTAAACTAAACTAGCACGTTTAATAATACAATCGATATAATATAAAATTCTTGACTGTAAAATCGAACAGTCCTTCCTTTTACCTTTCAACGGGCGGAAAAATCAAAATGATGCGCGTCGATGCTTTTCACGCTTGCATGCTTTTTATTATATTGTTCGAAATAAGATGTAGCTTGCTCTTTAAAATTTTATGACTTATGCGTATCGTTTCTTCTTAACAGCGGAAAATTCGTAGAATTTTCATTCGATTCATATACAAAGGAAGTACATTATAATCAAGCAGTAATCATCTTTCTGTTGTGTTAAGGTGCTGTTGTGCAAAGTAGAATATGAAATCTTTCGCATGAATTTTAAGTAAAGAATTTTTTTTCGTTTCAGAGCATAGAAAATTTGCTTATTCTATGTATATTTTTATACTTCATCTTTCCATTTGAAACTTCTATTTCATAATAATATGACAGTTTTTTTTAATATTAATTGTATTCATTTTAAAAAATTTTATATTTTCATGATTTGATAATTCCATTATATAATGAATTACATTTTTTATTCAACAATAGAATTAAATATAATATAATTTTTATTTTAGACTTTTTAATACCTGATTAAAACTACATTGATATTTTCCATTGAATATCATTATAGACTAAAAAGAGATATAATTGGATGAAGTGATGAAAAAAGTTAAGTTATAAAATATATTTATACTTATATATACATGTATATGTACATACAAATTTATATAAATGATTTATACACATATAAATGAATGACGAATCTACAGTTGATTTTAGCGACATTTTGATAGTGATGTACGATCATAATGTGTTCGAGTGTTTCTATACATAATATAAATTTTATAAATTCCAAACATAGTCAATTAGTTTCTGATATAAATATATTATTATAACTTTAAAAGAAGAATTGAATAAAGTAGAAAGGCACATAGATTATATCTGATAAATATTAATTAAATGAATTTTATAATAAAACTGAAATATTAAAACAAACTACAATCATATTAAGATTAAAAAAAAATTTTTAAATATAGCTTCTTCGTTTAAAATATTCATAAAAATAATGAATTTATTTTTAAAATATTGAACAGACTAACGATAAATTTTATGTAAATTTATAAAAACTAATGCGATAAAAAAGTTGTTAATATGAAATTTTATTGAATTTTTATACTTCACATAAACTACTATCTTATAATACGGTATTTTCTGTCAATTTAAAAGTAGATCATTCAATTTGACGATAAACTGATAATTTTGCTTTTATTAAAGTTAGCAATCACCATTAATTTCTAAATTTTCTTATGCAATCATATTTATATATTACTTATAACATTTGTTAAAATATTTTAAACAATAGGATAATTTAATTTAATTTGTTACATTCAAGTTTTAATTTAATAAATAAATTTAAGAAAATATATTATGTTATTCAAATTACGTAATCAGTAATATTATATGCATATATTAATTAAAATTTATTATAAATTTTAATTCCTAATTTCAGTAAAAAAAAACTTGAAATATTAATATAATATAAATAATAAATGACATATGTCTTAGTAATTTCTTTTATAATTATTTGTTTCATATATATTTGTGGGATATGATAAAATTAATATTCAAAGTTTTACAAAAAAAAATTTCCAAATTATAAAATAATTATTTCTGTCGTCTTTATTTGAACATACGTAATATATACGACACTAATATATACTTATATGTACGTACTATAATTTTATTCATTCACTAACAAGAAAACGATGAAAGGTGATGAATGAAACACATCATGGTTGTACTGTACTTTTTGCTATAAAATTTTTTTTCTGGCATTCCTCTTTGCTCTCATCAAGGAAATTCACAGGGATTAAAGTAGTAGCAGACGAAAAGGAAAAGGTAAAAATATTTGGAGAAACTAATAAAGAGAGCCACAAAATTGGAGAGAATTGTTGGTGAAGAAGGGAGAATAAAAGGAATAAAGTATAAAGAATAAAGAGGCTAAGTGAATGTGATGGAAGTAAGAGAAACAAATAAAAAGAACAAATAAATTAAATGAATTAAAAAAAAGATTTGAAAAAAAAGAAAGACAATCTTAAATTTTATTCTATAAGATGAAAATAAATATTCTTGATCAAATTTTAAAAATCAGTCTTGAAATGATTCATCAACTTTTAGTTATTTTCTTAGTTATGATTAAATGATTACTAATAAAATAATATTTCAATTTAATTTGTAAATGGCGGCATATTATATAAAATCGATAATATTCATTCTTAATGATTGAACTATATGCCAAGTCTTCATTTCGCATGAAATTTTGAAAGTGTAGTAAAAATTGACGTGAAAAGATTTTATATATTTTTTATTTAATAAAGGATTTCCTTAATTTGTTTTGAAAATACTTTAAAGCATATTGTTAAAGTATAATATTAGCATTTGATAAATACTGAATAAAAATCATAACAGATTTCCAATTAAAGCGTTTATAATATGTTGTTTTTAAAGAAAAGGCGGTGAAGTTTAAAAAATTCCTTGTTTTTTGTTTTTCCTTACATTTAATCATAATTTAATATTATCATAGTAAAGCTATATATCACTAAATAACTCAAGAAGTGAGTTATTTAAATTATAAATAGTTAATCTTTGTTATTAATTTTAACAAATTAATTTAATTGAGATATTCACTAGTTTGACATTTTCAGATAACCCCTAACCGTTTATAATATCTAAGCTAGAATATAATTTACTATTAACAAGTATCGCCTCCCTGTACCACTAACTAATTAACATTGTATTTGAGACTATGAATTAAAATTTTTCATTACTTTTTAACTTTAGTTACTTTTTTAAATAGCATAATTTTTACTTTTATTTTACAATCAAAACAATCACTCGCTTCTTAATTTATATTTCAATTTTCATAAATATAATTTTATTTAATTACATTACACATACTAAAATCAAATTTATTCATTATTATAACACCTTACAAAATTTACTGATTATAGAAGAAACACCTATAAACATGAACAAAATTCATGTTATTTATTTTAATGTATGATAAATGAATTAAAATTCTTATATAAAAAAATATCTAAAGAGTTTCTAAATAAAATTTTGTAGGATTTCCAATATACAAAATAATTAAACAATTAATGAAACAATAAACTTTATTTTTTCTATCTACAGTCAAATTTTGTATTAATTTTCAAATTATCGATTATCATCTATTTATTAGAGAACTTTGCAAATGTATTTATTATTATTTTATTTTAGAACAATACTGAAGAAATATAATTTATAATAAAAAACATTAATAGATTATTAACATAATCTATTTTCGAATTCATAATTATTTTTATAAAAAAGTTTTATGCATTTCAATTCAAAAGTTTTATTCATTTTTTTTGAAGTAATAAAGAAATTTATTTAATAATAATATATAATTTAATATTTTATATAAATTACTATCTTATTTTATATTTTTTATAAACAAATATTTTATATAAACACTATCCAATTATTTTTTAATATTATGATTGCAATAGTTGTATTTAGCTGCAGTTCTATTTATGCAAATAAATACATAATAAATATACTTATCAATCTCATGTATTATTTATCAATTTTCTATTTATTTTTAAACATTTGACTACTGATAATTAGATATTTCTACATTATTAAAACATTATATAAAAGAAAACATGAATTTCGATTCTACGAAAATGTTTTGTAATATAATAAAATTAGAATAATTAATATTTAAATAATGGGCTAATATAATTAAAATTGTAGCGTGTATATCGAACTACATAATCGAAAGAGAGGGAGAAAGATAGCCGATAAAAAACCGAAGATATGTAAGCTATGAAACTGAATCGGCCAAACCGAAGAAATTTCAAATGTAGAAAGAACAGAAAAATACATACAGTTAACTGGAATCGAAAAGAGAACTAGACAGTAAAGAAGTTTCAGCAACATCGGCATACTCAGAGAGCTAACGAAAGAGAGGAGAAAGAATTGAAAAGGTGGCGCGTCTTTTCGTCGTCTCTAAACACTTATTATACGGTATTACCGGGCACCATTCGAATATATAATACCACAGTCACGCGACCGTCCGCGTTCGTCAGAAGCGGGCGAGTTTTTCTCGTTCTTGTTGCCTTATTTTATCGGTTTTTCTTGCTCCATTCTGTTGTCTTCTTCGTCAAAGCGTGATTACCACGAAATGCCCGACCCCCGAGAAGTAATTACGCTATGTACTTTTTATTGATGGTGAAAAAGTAGACACGAAAACTGCGTACCATACTACAAAAAATTCAATAACTTTCGATTTTGTACTTTTTTCTTCGTTTCTCATCTTTAATAATGCTTAGATAACTACGGATAATATTTCATCCAATAAGAAACAATTTTTATTTTTACATTAAAAAACAATGATGGAATGTATAAGTTATTATAAATGAGAGTAAGAGGAAGAAATTACAGCTACATTTTTCAGAAGCTTAATATGTTTATTTATAAGCATTTCATTCATTGGTATCTATAAATAATGGTAAAAATTAGTATTTAACATTATACAATAATTATATAATAGTTAATTTTATTATAATAAATAAGAAAACTTGCAGATAAACAATTACTTTTTTACTTATTGTATGTTTATATTCTAAGTTATTTCAATTTGAGAAGTGAATTTTTATTAATATTTTCGTCAATTATTTTAAAAAATAAATTTTTCGTTTTATTTTTCAGAATATGATATTAATCTATAATTATAAAAATATAATAAGTATAATTCAGAAAGTACAAGCCAGATGAAGTACTGAATTATTAAATTAATTTCTTCATTAAATGTTATTTTAATTAAATAAAATATCTTATTTCACAAAAAATTAAACGAAAATATTAATGCTTGGCAAAATTGTTCTTATATTACATGGCTCTAACAAACTGACATCTTAACAAATATTTATAATAAAACAAATTGAAAATCTGTCTTCTCTTAATTTCAAATATATTTTGATATATTTTATGAAAATAAATGTTTGAGACCTTTCTGCTACTTTACAATATTTTCGTACATGGTAGATTAAGAATACGTGATTTAAATATGCAAGAGATTTACAAATAAGCAAATAACCAATATGATATAATAAATTTAAAATAAATTTAATTATCTAACATTGAAATATTTAAATTTTATCATCTTCAAAATCGGAGTTACTATTTTACATTTACGAGATCGTTTGAATTTCAAATAATTTTAAATCATTCGAAAATGCTTTTTGTATTAGAGCTTACTAAGATAGTATCGATTAAGTAAATTACTCATGACAAAATACAATATAGACATACATCTGAAAAATCTATATCATTATTGGTACAGAGATAAAATATGCAATTGATAAATAATTGCTTAAAATTATAAGAACTAACACTATAAATATCACTATATAATATAAATATAATTATTCTCGAATTTTTTTCTTTTAAAAAATTACAATTAAGAAATTAATATAAACTATATTTACAATATAGTGAATTTGCCTTATTAACACGAAAAAATCAGATGTAAAAAAATTCTTATAATAAAAATAGACAATAATTTATAGAAATAAATATACAATATAATGAATGAACGATATACTTTCCAGTCTATAAAAACTCAAAGTGTACACTTGAATTGCGTAGATCTGTATATATATGTAAGAATGACAATAAAACATAGATATGTTAAAAGTTAAAAGTTATCACATGAATATTTATAATTTATATTAAAATTTAAATAATAAGACTTAGCAGTAAAAATTATTACTAAGGATAAATATAATAAAACACAATATTAAGCATGAATTTAATATCACTTAATATAATAGAATAAAGAGCAAATGTTACTAAATATAAAGTAAGATGAGATTACCTTGAAATATTTATAAATTAATGTGAAATACATAATTAATATTTAAAATTTATTTTTAAAAAATGTCAATTATGAAATGATTTTTTGAATTCAACAAATATTTATCTATAGTAATACTATTAAATATGATTTTTCTACAGAAAAATAAATAATTTTATATATTTGGTAGAATTTTAATGGTTATTCTTAATTAATTATTTTCAAATATGTATTAAAAATAAATTTAGTTATAATACCAACGAAGAAGTTTTTATACATAAATATTAGTTTCGTTATAAAATTAATTTATCATAAATTTATAGGTATATAAATATGTGGATAATTAGTGGTATTTTAGTGTACAGCAATTTAAACAATGATTATATAATTAACCGTTGTTATAATAAATATATATTCAAATAATTATTTTTTTAAATATAGATAATTCAATAATTAAACAAAAAATATTAAAAAATAAAAAATTTCGTTTAAAAAATATATCATATTGTAGACTCATATTATATATTAATATAATATTAATGTTTTGTTAATATTATTAATATAATTAATATTTTTCTTAATATTTATTAATGTTAAAGTTTTGCTTATTTATTTAGTGTCATATTTCAGAATAGCTTAAATATATTTATTTGTTTTTTTTATAGTCGTTTGCTCAACATTTTTAATATGTATGCATATATAGAAACTTAATAGATATATTCATACATATATATGTATACATTTTATAATTTTATAAGAATATATTAATTGACATATATTTTCATATAAAATATATATACTTAATAGAATTAAAAATAAATAAAACGTATATAGTATTCATCTTTGGGTAATCTACTTTTCGTTAATGGCGCTGAAAAAAAATGAAAGCAAATTTCAAGAGAATTCAAGGCTTCGATGAGAAATGAAGAACATTTATACTCAAGATACTTAGGAACAGGGAGAAAAGAACTATTAAAGGTAGATCGAATTCTATTTCAGAAACAGGAGATGAACGTGCCCGCATCTTTAAATATGAGAAGGCACGCAAGACGACTACACAAGCGATTTGCAAAAGGATCTCGAGATAAATGTACACTATAGACATTATGCATATATACTCATTATAAGATGAAATGGTCCCCAAAACAGCTGCTCTTATTCGCTTGTACTTTAAAACTTCTTTAAAATTTCTAAAGATATGTGACAAACCAGTAGTACAATATATCAATATGAGATTAAAGTAATTAATTCTAGGAAATGTATATAAAATACTAACTATATATTAATTACAAATAATACTGAATCTTCCTATATAATAATATAGAAACCTATAAATTATATAATAGAGCATTTAAAAAAAAGTATGAAATCCTTTTATTTCTACTTAAATCTGTTTACTGTAAAACTCAATTATCACCATCAGAGTCTGGTTTCAGTTACTATTTAATAATGAGTTTTTAACTAAGTAAATATACCGAATAACTTCGGTAACTTAATATATAGATAAATAGAAAGACTAATTTGTCAATTATAATTAATAAAGTATATTAATGAATAAAGTATATTAACATGATAATTAATAAATATGAGTAATTTAAATAATATTATTGATAATATATATTATATATTATAGAATATAGGAACTATATAGTAGAAAAAGCATGGACCATTAATTATACGGGTAGTGGCGGCATTTCAGAAGACAAAATGTTCAGGTCGTCATTTATGTTCACTTGAGTCTATGAAAGTTAATTGAATTATCTAATCGTCAATTACAACAAATTTTGATGTCACTGAATTTTATTATTACCACCATATTCTTTACATTTCTTTTAACGTTTTGACTTGCTGTCAATTTTTACACTTAAATGTAAAGTGGTTTATTTTATGTTTGTAATACATTGTTATTTTAAAATGTTTATATTAATTTATCAAAACAAAACTACTAAACATTAAAAATATTTCTAAAGATTGACTAATGTTGTTATAATATATTATTTTTAATAAAAAATTGAAAAAAAAATTATTTTTCACAATGTAAAATTACATTTTGTACATTATTTTATACATAAAAATTAAATCTACCTAATACATATTCCTTGCTAACTAAAAAGAAAAGTTTAATGTCAAATTCTCATGTTTGATTAAATTTTTAAATAATTTGCAAAACTTAAAAGTTCCTTTAAAACTTATTTTAACAAATTTTATAAGAAGAAAATTCCATTAATTAATATTATTTATAGTTCTTATGTTTAGATTACACCGTCAAAATAATATTAATGTGTTCCTTTACTTATCATTTTGAGTTATATTTTTACATGTATTTGAGAAAAAGTAATCATACAACTTACCGTCCACTGGAAATATATTCTAATTATCTGTAGTAATAGTTAAATATAGGGAGCTATATATATTTCATATTGATTTTAATATATTAATAAAAAAATTAATATAAAATTGTTTTATTGTATCTTGCTTTCTTTCAATAACTAAGATAATGATATATATTGTCTAAAGGTAATTGTAAGATTATAATTGATCTGAAATCACTTTTTGATACATTCTTTTAACAAATAAAGTAAGTGACAAGTGACGCTTATTGTTTAATTAAAAAAATTATTAAGGAATTTTATATTGAATATATTAATCAAAATTAAAAAAAGCGCCATGACTTAATTAATTAGTTTAATTAATTAGCAATAATTGAAGATTTGATACACTACATTCGAAACGAGAAAATACAAGTCTATCCTAGTCCATTGCTTTAAATAAGAGACGTATATTCAATGTCATTGATAAATCATCACAAATTTTTTATCAATCAATTTCAATTAAATTTTAAAAAACAAAAACAACGTGATGTTATGAGTACAAAAAGTAAGAACGAGGTGAAAGAAACGAGTAGGTATAAACAAAACTTAAAGAAAATAGAGTTAACGAAAATTTAAGCTATTTACTTTTTGAATTTTATGGTTCTTATTTACGCGTGAATCTTTGTAAAGCATATAGACTGCGACATCGTAATGATGTCATGAGTTGTATCCGCTGTCCTCTTGTCTGTCTCTTCTTTTTAAACTATCTCGTACACTAAAATATACGATTCTGAACTTGCTAGCTTCTTCCAGGAACTCGAACTATTAAAGTTTTTGTAGCATTGGTTAGAGATATATATGAATAATAAAATTATATCGCACATAGTGAATCTTTCTTAGACTATACTCCATATTTAAAATATACAAAAATAATATAAATTTTTTCTACTGTAGTCTTTAAATATGAATATTTAAACGTGATTTCTTACATAATAGATAAACAGAAGATACTCTAATTTTCGTCTAATGAATAATAAAACTAAATTTCATTTCGTTAACAAACAAAATTTATTTTCTTTTACTTTGCAAATTTTTTAGTTTTAATAAAAAAAATTTTACGAAAATTATAAAATCTCCGTTAAAAAAATTAACGAAATTAATTATATTTATGCTATTAAATAATAGCTCAATTGCATAGTATACTACATGTTTTATTTCTTCTCGATTTATACGACAGAAATTTATATTCATGTTAGTTATTATGAATATTAAAAACAATTTCAAAATTATTTATTAATTTCTTAAATCACTAACATGTAAATAATAAAAGATATGTTTAAAACTGTGTTAAAACTTTTTTATTGTACAAAATTAATTAACATAAAACGATTATAAGTTGTGATCATGTTTAAAAAAGCAAAATCATACATTTCTTCTAATTTCTTTTATAGTAATATACAATGTTGTTCAAAACAAAAAGTAAAAGAGAAATAATAGGAAGAATCTGCAAAAAAAAAAAAAATTCCATCATGGAAGCTAAATACCATCAATTGCACCGTTTCGTCGTTAAAAAATGCAAAATACCTCATTTGAACCTTTAAAATTCCACATATGATCGTAAACCAAACGATCGCCTCTAAATGGTCATTAATATTCATAGAGAATTTTGCTGCTATTAACAACTCAAACACATATACAGTCAAAAGAATATAGATACGAAAAAAGGAAAAAAGAAAATTATGCATCATGCATCACTCACTTTCTACTGCTTTCAAGGAACCTGTCGAATTCTACTGACATTTTACAACAGAGAGCTCGTCTGCTATGTGATGACGAGCATTTTGTGTTGATCATGTGGCCATCTGAAAACAAAGTTAAACTGTAAATGAATAGTAGAAATAATTTTTAATTAGATAATAAATTATTAAAAAAAATATATAATATTGCTAATTTTACTGACTTCAAAAAATAATTATTATTTAAATATTTTATAATAAGATATTATTTTCATAAGAAAATATAAAAAAATATATTGTCTTTTTATATTATATATAAATATATATTGCATAAAAAATATTATTGTCTCATTCAATGAGTTTTATTAAAAATATAATAACTTGTTTAAAGTAAAAACAGTCTACATATTTTTTATACTGAAAATGATAGAATCTAAAAAAATATATTTTAATAATAATATTTAATGAATATTTATTTCATAAAATATTAAATATTGTATAAAATCTTCGATATAAGGTTACAATTATTGAATAAAATAATTTCTATTGTTTTCATTTCCATTATCTTATAATTCGGGTATATTCTATTATATTATAATGTATTTTAATTTCTATATTATTTTAAATATAAATATACGATATAAATCTGAATTTATACATATTTGATATGTCAAGTTAAATTACTAGAGAAATTAATAAAAGCAAAATGTTCTTCATTAACAGCAGAATAAGCCTTGACGGAAAATAATGCTACTAATTCGAAAGCTCCTTTTATCTTTGAACCGATATTATTTATTCTAGTCTTTAAAGTTTGTTTATAATTTATCCAAAATATATTTATGAGGAATATAATTTCAACAGTTTTATCTTATGGTTCATCTCTGAATCGAAATAAAATTTTAATTCATTGAGCAGATTCTAAAATTTGATCTAATTTTTAGTTGCATTTATATAAGATATAATATGCTAAATTACAGATACAAAGATTTGAATAAAATAACAAGATTTGAATTAATTAACTTAGTCTATTAACTGAGTCTATCTATAGATATTTATCTATAGATAGATTAATCCATAAGAAAAGCATCGCATAACGACAAAACGATAAACTCCTCGAAAAATTCAATTAATTATAGCTTCAATGAATTATACCTGAATTATAACTATTAATTATATAAAGTATTAATTATACTTTACAGTGTAAAATTTTAAAACTTTTCCTGTCTTCTGATGTCCCTGTATTTGTATATATTTACTGGATATACTTATTGTATAATCATAATATTTTTTATTAATTATTAATTTATGTGTAATTTCACGCAAGCCAGATTGTATAACGTATAATATGGATCGTATACAATAGATAGACAGTGCAGGAAATGTATTCAAATTTATGATTCAATGACATTTAAATAAATAATCTAATTGTTTAACAAATTATAATCACATTCAAATGATATTACGTGGATTAAATTGTTTACTATTTCATAATAAATAATATATATTTATAGATCAAAATATAATAAAATATTAATAGCACCATATAGACCAGATTTTTATATTAGCAAAAGTAAGTGAATCAAATTTACTATGAACTATATTAATGATGTAGTTTATGTATATTGATAAATTGAAACCAATTATGTTGATAAAGAAAAGTTGAGTTGCATTATTCATTATGTATTATATAATTAAAATATAAATTATTGAGAATATAAGTTTAAAATTTTTTAATTATTTTAATGACATACATTTAATGCAATTCATCTGAGAATAAAACAGCAAATTAGAAATTATTTTTTTATCTCAGATTATAAGAACTCATTAGTTTTAATAAAATCTAAAATATTAATCAACCTTTAAAGTCAATAAGAATATTTTTATTATGTAGTAATTCATCACTATAATATTTCAAATGTAATTCTCAATAGAAACATATATATTGTATATATATGTGGATATACACACAATCAGTAAAAGCCGTTAGCCGTAGAAGATAGAGGAGTTGGGCAGTGCATAAAAAGATGAGCGCGAAACGAGGTAAAAGTATCTAGATATCTGGCTCGTGAACACGTGTTCAGGTTAAATGTCCAGTAAAGCCTGAAGGCTCGTGTGCTGCCTGACTTCTTTTAATCCTTTTGCTTTTTTCATATTAAACTGTACAGTGCAGTACCTTTTGCGGACACCGCTTAATTATATCACTTTTTCATTTATGTAAAATTTCTTACGATCATGCTTCTTCTGTATATTCTCTAAGCGAAAGTGCTTTAAGATTTATGTCAGTGTGTCATATTTTATACATATCTTATGGAGTCTGTTCAATAAATGATTCTAGGAATAAAATAAGAATTTTTATTTATACAGTGGCACATTTTGTCTTCGAACAAATTGTCACATTCTAGAATAGAAAGGTTTGTTTTCATTAAAAAGTTAAATATTTAAACAATTCAATGTAAATTGGTATAAAAAATGTAGCATTGCTCTGTCGTATACCAATAATAATATATCATATAATAATAATAATAATAATAATATATCGTATAATAGTAATAATATATCGTATCATAATAATAGTATATCGTATAATAACAATAATAAATCATATAATAATAATGATAATTTATAATGTGATTTCATATATATGTTTTATTATTAATATTCGAATAATTTGATTAAAATAATTCGATACTCTAGAAAAATATAATGCTAATTATTCAAATAAAAATCTTATTTTAATGAATTAAGTACGAATTTATGTTTTAAATCTATAAAATTCCGATATACTGCCAAAAAATATACTATCTCTGAAAATCGGAACATTCACCAGTACGCTTCAATTTTCTACATTATTCGATATATTATAAAATGCTTGTATTTTTTTATAACAAGAAAAGTAAATTTTAAATGAGCTTTAATCTATGCTTCATAACTGAATATTTATAATAAAATAATTGAAATCATTATTAGCAATAAAGATATGTAACTTAATCTGATTTTTAGAAATTTAGATTTAATATTTATAAATTCTAAATAAATTTTACTAAAATATACTACTTTTATTCATATAATAATATTTTGGTATACCATACTTATCATATAATAGAATAAAATTTATAATTTTTATATTAATGTAGAATACAATTATTTATAGTTTATGTTTTATAATTAAAAAATCCATAAAATAATAAATAGTAATTATTTTATATAAATTTTTCTTTAATAAAATAGATATATTAATTTTCAATTCAACATTTAAAAATATTTTTAGATTATATTTAGATGAATTATATTTATTATATTATTTTCATATGATATAAATTTATATAGCTCTAGAAATTTATTTAAAAATAATTTTTATAAATAACTATAAAATTAATTTTTACTTTAAACTAGCTATAAGTACATCACTAACCTTAAATTTTACTTTAAAAGCCAAGTTAATATTTAATCTCAAATTAAACACTTTTCTCACTTAACACTCAAATTAAATGCTTTTTAACTTTTAATGGTTTTTTTCAATTATATTATTTGCTATTTATCCAAAAGCTATTAATAATAAT
Organism: Ceratosolen corneri; assembly: GCA_030522565.1. Taxonomy (NCBI): domain Eukaryota; kingdom Metazoa; phylum Arthropoda; class Insecta; order Hymenoptera; family Agaonidae; genus Ceratosolen; species Ceratosolen corneri. Next base: position 45,553 of record JAPYYT010000921.1, read on the forward strand.
ATAAAAGTAATTTTAATCGTCGTTTCTATTATATTCTTGCACTGAATTTCACGCAAATAAGCACGAAATATTAAAATATCCAAATGTATTTTATAAGCAGTTATTTGTATTATTGATAAAATTGAAAAACAATTATGTAATTGGTAATGTTACTCACTTGTTTGGTTATGAAAATATGAGTCGTCTCTATCCGTAAAAAACCAAGTCTAAAACAAAAAAATAAATCTCATAAATTTATTATGCATTAAATATTTGTATATAAATATACAAATTCACATAAATTTTGTCAAGTAATATATTTAATTTATAAATAGTTTACTTATAGATTTTATTTATGTAAAAAGAAATTGATATATATTATTTTTAAATACTTTATTTTACTAAGAAATTCAGAATGATAAATTACCAACGTCCTTGAAATCAGTTATTTATCAAAACCTTAAATTTGATTAATTTCTAGTGATTATAATTTATATTTAATATATTTATATTCAAAAAGAATCAACTTTATTTTCAATCAAATAAACAATAAATTTAAGTTAAAAAAAGCTAACAATATAATAACAAAATTTGACTATTCCTTGTAATATTAATTTTATTAATTTTTTTATTAATTTCATTTATGTATAATAAAAAACGAATAGATGTAATCCAAAATAGTATAAAATAAAGATTTATTTGTTAATGTAAAAGTATTATAAAAATATCAGCATTTTATGTTTATATTACTAATTTTAATTATATAGAAAAAACGTAATGTATTTGTTTAAATTTATAAGAAAAAAAATATTTTGACTTTTTAATATTTTGATTAATTTAATAGCAAATATTAAAAAAATTTAATAAACTGAATACAAATTTAAAGAAACAGAACAATACTTATTCTGAGAGGTAAAAAGAAATTGCCTTCGATTTCAAGATTTTAGTAATTATTCACTTACATGTTTCTGTAAATGAGATATAAATAGGCACACTTGACTGCTGATATTTTTTTCTCAAAAGCAGGTGCAGTGACGTATTTTTATGGAAAGGCTTATAGCGCAAAGTAATACTCAAATTATATTGTCGCCGAAGCTTCGTAATAAAAATAAAATACCCAAAGATATTCTAAAAACGTAACAATGTCCACAAGTTTCCGCTACGGTAGCGAAATCACAGTGATGACTAGCGCAAGACCTATGAAGATAAAAAGTGTTGAAAAGGCGACAAACCAAGAGATATGTATGCATCAGGAAAAAGCTACAGATATAACGATCTGCAAGCCATCAGAAAGAATCTTCAAGGGTTCACCGGACATATCGAGTCGTCTTGTATTACATGGATAAAGATGAGCGAAATGGAAACGACACTTAGGAAGTGTAAATACACGTGCTAAATATCCTAAGATATTATTAAACTACTTTATTTTTCAATAAATACGATATTTATTAAATTTGATTTTAATTACAAACGATTTTACTCCAAAGAAATGAATTAAAAAGCTAAAACTTGAATATTGTAATAAAAAACAGAAAATATTTTGCCATTAAAGTATTACAAAATGTAAGTAATCTATAAATATTGCTTCATTTGTTAATAATTTTATTAATTTCATCAATTTCAATATCTATTCAAAGAAATTTTTAAATTTCCAACAATTAATTTCAAAAGTAATAACAAAAATAATTTCTAAAAATTTTATTAATTATTAAAATTATTAAATTTATTAAAATTATATTAAAATAAAATAAATATAAAATATTTAATTATTAAAATTAGTAAATGCATATTATTTTTATATTAATATTAAACAGAAAAATTGACAAAATCCTTTTAGAAAATTATTATAAAAAAAAAATAAAATAAAATAGATTTATAAATATATAAATAAATAATCGATAAATCGATAAAAAATAGATAAAAAGAAAACTAAGGAACAAGAAAAATCAATTAAATGTAAACATTAAAATTAGACCTTCTATATAGTTATATAGAGTTGGGTAAATAAAACTTCATAAGAAAACTAGTTATTTCTGGATAAAAAATTTTTTTCCTTCCTATATGTACAAATATTAAAATAAAAAATAAATCTTGTAAGATGATCTATCACTATTTGAAATCATCAAAATTCATTATCCATCTTTTAATAAAAAAAAATTCAATTTCAATACATATTTTAGTTCGTAGACTGGCTTGAAATACTTTGACATTTTATTACATATTTCATAAGTATATTAATATAGTTATTTTTACCATTTAACCATAATTTAGTTTTTAATTATTGATATTTGAAGATATGATTTTTTTTTATACCCACAATTAAATATTCTGAGTTTTTGCAATCAAATATATTAAAATTTATTATAAATACTTCATATTTCTACAAATAAAAATAATTTTTATATAAATGAATAAATTAAAAAACAATCACACAGGCATACATAATAATATTAATAGAATCGTAATTACATATTAATTAATTATGAGTATAGTATATTATAGAATATATAATAAAATGAATTTTTAATATTAATAAAACTTTTTGACACAATACTATGCAGGATAAAAAAATTATTATTTAGAATGATATGTTAATATGAAAAAATATTACGTCACTTTAAAAATTATTATAATTAATCAAATATAATCAAATTGTTGTACATTCTTTTTCTTGTTTATGTAAAAAATCTAAAATATAATCTAATTAAAGCTTTGCAGTAGAGGAAAATCAGTGAAAAAAAGAGTAGTGAATGACCGAAGAATGTAATACTTGAGACATAAAAAATAATTCAGAGAGAATGAATGACTTCATACATGATACAAAGCATTTATACACAATTTTATTATGTACATATTATTATATATATAATTTTACAAAGTATAAATAAGATACAATGAGAAAAACAGATGCATTAATGCTGAAAATAAACGTCGTGTAAACAAACGGCAAGAGAAGATAATGAGTGTAAAAGAGATACAGAAATGTTACAAAAAAGATGCAAGAAAAGAGAAACAGAGACAGAAATAGAATCTGCGAGTTTAGTACAAGAATTCCTTGAAAGAAAGCGAGACCAAAGAAACACTAACGAGACATTCGTTACGAGTCGTGCCATGAAATAAAAAAAAAAGAATTAGTGCGATGAACATTAGAGCTTACGTGACGTCATGTGTGCAGCATCGTATTGCAGTATTCACTGAGACAATTAGTGACTGTAATTATAACAATTTAGTCATTTGTAATTTTTAGTAGAACACGATAAAAGTTAATATTAAAAAATGAACTAAAAATATGAATAAAAGAATTATTTGATTTAACATTTTATTATTATTAAGAATTTCAGAAAAAATTAACTGACAATGGATGTATTTTAATATTTACGCACTATTGTATTAACAAAGAATTATTAAATTAAAAGCGTATAATGTAGAAATTTATTCATGCTCTTTCAAACTAAATTTTGCATCTATAGAATTAAAATAAAAATGCCAAATATTACAAGTATAATTAATATCTCATCATATTTTGTTCATAATCTATATTTTTTACAAACAGATAGTGCTATAAATAATTGATTGAAGGTATTAAATATAAATACTTTTTTATGTATATTTTATTTTTTTCATTCCTATTTTACATTTACATTTCAATTTACATTTAGAATATACAAATATACTTATATAGAAATCATTTCCATTTAAGTAAATAAAATAATCATTTTGTAATCAAATAGTAATTTTAAATAGAAGTAAATTAACGATTTATATAAATTTAAACTGATTTTCGTTAATTTTGAAAATCAGTGTAAAATCTATTTATATCTTCAAATCATACAATATGATTTTTGTTATATTACATACTACAATAATAATTGCAAAAATTCATTTTAATTTATTATAAAAATCATAATATATATATATATGCATGATAAAATGTAATAATATAATTGTAAAAAACTTTTTTTGATTTGCATAATCAAACTACTAATTATTTTTATAATCTAAATTTATATATTACTAATACACTTACGATATGTTCTGTCAAATATTTCAATTGCATTTAAAATTTTTTATTTATTTTACGTTTTTAATATATAACAGATATCTTTAGAAAAAAAAATGAATAAAATATCTTATAATAATATATTTTTATTATTTAAGTTCCTAATAATGAAATATTCTAGGATATTTCAATTAATTAAATTAATTAATCGTATTAAATTAATTAATTGATAAAAATTCTGTAAAAATAATTTTAAATTACGTTTGATAAAATTGGCTTTCAAAAATATAAAAACAATAATAAATAGTATTATTATATTATATATGTAATTGTTTAACAAATAACAGAAAAAAATGTAGAAGCTTATATATACTAGTATATTAACATATTCATAAAAATGAAATATATTTACTAATGTATTAAATATAATAAATTCCATTTAATCGTAATGTTAGTTCTTTTAATTAAAATATTAACGTAACTTTCGACAATGAGTTTCAAATTTTTGCGTTCATTTTACTTTAAGCTTGTCTTCAAACAATAGGAAATAACAATATTTCGCTCGAAATAAGAAAATAAAAACAGAATTTCGTAGAGTAGGATTTAATGATATCCAATGTTATTTATTTTTCAATCTTAAATTTATCGAAATTTTGAAATAATCTCAGTCATTCCAGTATTATACAAAAAGTTTTAAAATAAATAATATCTGATATTACTTTAAAAGAATATATAATTCAGAATACCGATTAAGAAGTCTACTATTCAATTCTAAATTACTATTTCATTCCCACGACATCAATTAAATATGTTAATTAGAGAAAATATAATTTAGTTTTTATCTCAAATTATATATTATAAGCTTACTATATCATGTAAATATATTATATATTTAATGTTTGTAATGTAAAAAATATTTATTAGATTATTTATTAAACATGATTATATTATTAAATAAAAATTATATATTGTAGAAAAATAAATGATATCCTTGCTACGATAAGCTCTAATACATATAAAATTATACAATTAATTAATTCACACGAATAATAAAATTTTAAACTTTCTTTTGTTAATGCTTATATTAACATTGAAGTAACAAAGTCTACTTAAATTTCTGATAATTATTTACATAATTGATGTACTGTAACATCATTTGTAAGTGACCTTGATCTTATCTCTAAATATATGAAGCGTATATAACGGTCAATTATAGTTATCGAATTTGAATTTTATCGAGTATTTAAATTTAAACTTAAATATTAAATAAAAACTGCATGATAAGTAAAAAAACTGAAATATTAAGGACATATATCATTTATATATATATATATATATATAATAAATTTATATTAATTTATATTATTGTATAATACAACAATAATATTTATAATAATATATAAATAATACAATATTTAAATAATACAATAATATTTTATAATTATTATATAATATAACCTTTTACAATTTCATTTGAGTTTGACACTTTACAATTGAAATAATAATTAACATATATATATCATATATATATATATAATACATATATCAATATTGGCTATAATTTCATTCCTTAATACAATCATAAAAAAAAAAATAATTGGGAGATACTAAATTAATTCGGCGGTTGTATCGTCACATACACTATTACGTAATAATTAATGAAATCGTAGCTCAGTCGAAGAAAGATATCACTCTTTTCTAGAATAATTATAGTGGCAATGCAGTATCAGTTTGTACAGCAAATAAATAATATAGAAAAACAGTTACCCAAGTTAAGGAAAGTGCAAAAAGTAAAAGAATGCAAGATAGAATCTTGGCTTACATCGAAAGATAAACGACCGACACCTCGGATCGTGTCGTTGAACACGAGTGCAACAAGGCAAAAGAAAGGAAAAGAATGATGAAAAAGGAGGGAGAATGGATATATGTTTGTGATATTACTGCCTCGGCCACGCTCATACCGCCCCTCAATTTCGCTTCGTGCAAACCGCTCATTACGTCTCGATCTCCTCACCCGTTCCCCTAGCTGCGACCAAATTCAATTTTCAAATGCTCGCCCATACACTGCGCACCAGAAGGAGACTGCGGATTTCGATTCTTGATATGTTTTAAATTATAAAAATTAAAAACCATACTTTGTATTGATGAACAGCAGAAATGATAGGATAGGGGGACACAAAGCCTACAACAACGGAAAGAAGGAAAGAAGGAAGAAAGGAAGGAAGAAATGCTTTGGAGAGAACAAGAATACGAAACATCCTGTCATTCTCCCCAGGGAATCGCAACTGACCACACTGACAATCGCTGATGCACATCTTCAAACATTACAAGAAGGCACTCAAATCACTTTAACAGTGGACAATGATGTTGAATCCTTGGAGGGCGAGCTCCTGTCAAGTCCTACATCCTGAGGTGCGTAGTTTATGCTCTGCAGCATGGGATCCATGCTCATCAAATGATGGGCCAACTACCAGCTGCACGAGTCACTCCGTCAAATCCATTCGCGCACACAGGAATTGACTAAGTGGGGCCAGTCTTCTATAAAACATCCAGAGGTCCACTATCCAAGGGGCTAATTGTTGACTGTACATTTTAGTTTGTTTTTCGACATCAGCAGTGCATCTTAAGGCGGTCAGCGACTACATCATCGAGGCATTTATTGCTGTCTACAGAAGGTTCACATCACGCCGGGGTATTTCGAATACCATTTTCTCGGATTGCAGCAATACCTTCATTGGGACACAGGCAGCCTCGAAGAAGATGTTTCAACGAAATTCTCCAAAACATGACCCAATCAATAGGTTATGTTTGAAGCAAGGCAAAAATGACAGTTCAATCCCCCTGCAGCGCTACATATGGGAGACTATGGGAAATGAAATTGGCCAAATGTAATCTGAAGCGTACGATGAGGGATTTGTTATTGACAATGGAAAAACTTTACAACTCTAATCATTCAGACCAGAGGCTCATTTTTAAATTCTGGTCCACTGGAACCATTAATTGATGATCCAGAGGACGTCTTGGCAGTCACACAAAGACCATTTCTTTGATAGGGGGCCCGATCACTGCAATATCAGAACGATTATTACTGGACTTGTAAACTACAAAGCTTTCTCGCTGACAGTTCATTCAACAGCGGGTCCAACGAGTTTGAGACAACTGGACAAGATATTAACTACAACAACATCAATCTACATCTAAGTGGCATAACAAAAGTTACGACATCAAGGTTGGTACCTTAGTTTTTAAAAGCAGACGAACGATGCGAGCCATGAAACTGGCCGCTCGCTCGAGTGACTGCGATACATCTAGGAGCAGACAATCTCACTAGGGTAGTGACATTAAAAAGAGCTGATACCACCTCGACAAGACTAAGATGTAAATTAACAATATTACCCGCTCTAGTTCTTTAGGATGATCAGCAACACGTTGCGGATGGCGGGAGGAATGTGCCCCCAGGAATGATACTTGATGGCTCTTTC